>JARHVA010001103.1:1852500-1977500 GCA_037957365.1 Torreya grandis | reverse complement strand
ATCCATGTTTGTTGTTGTAGAAGGGATTACAAAATTTACTCAGGTGTATTGACACTAATGAAAAATTTATGCACAATTGACCAAATTGGATGCAAATCGTAGATCTCTCTTATTATTAATAGTGTGTAACATATCTAAGTCTTTGCACCCTTGGTTATATATTTTTTCCATGTGAGTCCATCTCATAGAAATATTTAAATGTGTTGAACTTTTTCCACATGATTTCTCCTAAAAATTTGATGTCAACTAGTTAATGATGATAAAAATTTGAAATTATTTGTCTCAAACCCTTTATTTACCTAGTGGTAGTTATTGATGTGATGCACCATCTTCTCACTATCCATTTAAATATATTGTACATGCTTTCATTTTGAAATTTGATCTACTTTGGGAAAGATACAATATTCAAGTGTATCATCATTAATAGTTTGGAATGACCACTGAGTGTCCTTTTTATTTACCTTGGTTGCCAGTGACTCATTCCTAAAAATTGAGGATTCTCGTGTAATCATTGAAATTTGTTCACCAAACACATGCTCTGAATTTGATTTATCAAACTCTATTCTAATGTGTTAAAATATAAAGATCACATTGTAAAAACACATACAAACCTAAAACCAAATATAAAAATAATACATTAATAAAAAATCATAAATTAAATGGTGCTACTCAACAACCTCTCTCAATTTTCTATGAGAACTGGTAGATATTATTGGTGGTAAAGCTTAAGCCTATAACCATATACATCATTCATACATATCATGGTAAGGAATATATATATATATATATATATATATATATATATATATTCCTTACCATGAGATGTATGAATGATGTAATGTCCCTTCCATCTAATGGGCAACTTTCCCAAAAATGCCTTGAATTTTCTATCATATAGTAAGACCATCTGTTCTAGAAAAAATTATTTAGATCACAAGTTTTTATCATGCCACACTTTCTAAATTATCTTTTTTACTTCTTATGTCCATTTTGCCCTTTAATTATTTTCTTCCACTTTTGTTAAATCCATCAACCAAGCCTACAGAGAATCTGGATCCCCTAGTATCATGATCATTATAATGCAGAGACTAGGAACTGTGTACTCTATGGGAATTAGTGTTTCATGTCCATAATATAACTTAAGTGAACCCTATTAAACACTTAAAATTTATCCTTTATACCCATATAATTATAATAATCCAATCCTCATAATCATCTCTTTGGATATTGCATATTTTTGTTGACATCCTACCTAGGACATTATTCAATGCCTCTATTTATCCATTTGTTTATGGATGATATGGTGTGATTTTATGTTGAAATATCATGAAATCCATAGTAAGGGTATTTATGGTGTTATTTCAGAAATGTGTGCCTCTATCACTAACCAATTTCAAAGGACATCTAAACTTGGTTATAATATTTTCATACAAGAACTTGGTTATATTTTTAGCACTAAAATTTGGTGTCAAAGAAACTTTCACCCATTTGTGAAGTAGTCCATAGTAGTAATTATGTATCACATATGATTGTGCTTGTTGGGTGGATTAATTAACCCCAAAAATTTAATTCCCAACTATTGAAATGGATTCTCTAACAACATAGTATTCAATGGTGTTTCATCTCTTTGATTAGGATTACAATCCTTTAGCAAATGTCATAGTGTTTATCTACTCCGTGTACATATTAAAATAGATTATACCACCATACACCACTTTGTAGTATCTTAATTTTAGTGGGTTATCCTATGAAATGACCACTTGAAATTCCTTGATGTGTCTCCTTAAGAAGTAGTGTTTGTTCATTATCTAGAGTTATTTTATGTAGTACATCATCTTTACCCATTTTGTATAGAAACCCATTAATGATTTTGAAAGGTATGGATCTTGTAATCAGTTGATTTTTGTCCCTTTGTACATAGTGCATAGTAAATATTATTTGTTCTAAAAAAAATTTATGTCTTCCATGTTCTCAAAGATGGTAGAGAATCAAAATAGATGTGCATCTAGTGATTCATCTTGAAGTTCCTTAGGTTCTTCCCTATTGCATATCAAGTTCAAATGGTCTAGTCTAAGATTTTCCATTATAGGATCAACATTGATTATGAATTGAAATTATTGAAATAACATGAGCCACCTAGATATTACTTCACCTAAAATGGGATTTTTTACTAGACATCGTAAGGCCTATTGATCTATAAAGAACTCAAATATGTAACTAGAAATTAATGTCTACATTATTTAAGTGTAAACACCATTACCAAAGCTTCCCTCTCTATAGTTGTATAGTTTTTTCTATAACTGAGGGTTTCCTACTTATTAAATGTTTGGGATGATCCAATCCTCCATCTATAGATATGATAACACAACTCTGACCATAGTGTTTGAATCATTCACATGAACTTGAAATGATTTTCTCTAGTTAGAACAAACCAATATGGGAAATGTAACTAATCTTTGCTTTAGATCCATAAATGCTTCTTGGCACTGAGTTATCCATTCAAATCTTTCATCCTTGTGTGTTTGATTTTCCATGGGTGTATATATAGTTTTATAACCTTTTATGAAATTTTCATAGTATCCTATATTTCTTAAGAAAATTCTTACTTTTTTTGACTTTATAAGTGGGGGCATTCCTATTATTACTAAAATTTTGGCTTTATCCACTGAAATCTCATAATTTCACACTACATGCCCTAAGAGGACACCAAAGGGTGTAAAAAATAAGCACTTTTTCAAATTAAATTCAATAAACAGTGCTCAATAACATTCTAACATAATTCATAGTTTAGAGATGTGTTATTTGAACAAAGAAAATATAGCCCAATCATCTAAGTAGACCTCTAAAAAATAATGAATAAAATCCTTAAAGGTAGTGATAAAAGCCATAAAAAATATAGATAGAACATTATTAAAACCAAAAGGCATTACCTTGTATGCAAAATAACCCCATTCTATTAAAAAGGCTATTTTGGATTCATCCTTTGCTATGATTTGGATTTGGTGATACCCACTGAATCCATCCATGAAAGAATACACTTCATATCCTGTGACTGATTACAAAAATTTATTTGTAAAATGTATAATAAATGGATCATTGATATAAGCATCATTCAACATAGGGTAGTATACACAAAATATAATTTTCACCAACTTAATAGGTTGTACTACCATCATATTGACCTAGTCAACCTTCTCCACCATATAAATGATTCCTGCTTCTTGTATCCTATCTAGTTTAATCTTAAATTTCATCTTCATGTTGGGAGTTAGTTGATATGGTAAATTTTTCATAGGTCATAGACATTCCTTTAGTTCAATGTGAATTTATCCCAATGATAGATCTACACCCTTCACCTCTACAAACTTGGTTGGAAATAATCTTGATAATATTACAAGAACTATAGCCCTTCAAAAAGCTAAGTCCAAGTCTAGTAATATCCTATAGTTTAAAGCTTATGCACAAACTCTATCCTGACATTCTCAATATGTTTATTTAATGGATCTTGATATATCTTGTTATATCCAATATTATTGGACTCTCATAGAGTTATTTATCCTTATTATTTAGGAAAATTTAGATTTTGTAGTTTTACATATTCATTTTATTCTATAATTTTATATTTTGGTGGCTCTATTTCCCACTCTATTTAAAATAAGACCTAAAATATAGGTCATTATCACTATCACCAAACTCTATTATTTACTCATAATCTATGATCATATTTCATGATTTGATTAAAAAAATTCTTATTTTATTTATTTACATTGTAATTTTGGATATCTTCATTCAAGTCTCTAGCTACTTATTTCTAAGAATATGAACTTATTACAATACTTAAGCCTCCTAATAGACCATTGACACAATAATATTTTCAAATTCCTTAGATCATTATGCACTAGAGGATTTTCATCATCAAATACAAAAGTCTAAAAGAAATCTTGTTTCACCTGAGGCTAATTCTCTATTTCCCATATACATTATTGGTGCATGTACTAGGATATTAGGAGTGATACCAAAGTATATATAAAAACATGCACTTAATACTTGAGTTATATGCCTTATGTAGACCACGCATCTATTCACTAATGAACATGCATCTCAGGGCCCTATCCTTCTTGGAAAAATGACCGTTGTTCCATGATAGTAGGAGGTCACTAAAAATGAGCTCACAACATTTCACATGCCTCGTCCCATTGTAATTATTTACTTATATGATCTACCAAAAATTAACAATATCTCATTTTAGTGTGTAATTTAACACACTTACCATTTGATCTATGTTTGGCATGTGATGTTCAAACCTTAGGATGAATTGATTCAAGTAATCAATTATAAATTATTGAGGTAGTTGACATTCTATGGTAAAAATCATGCACATCAGGTATACCTCATGATATCCCTTTAACCAATTCAACATGTAAGGGTCTGAGTCACCACTAACTGAGTATGCAATCTCCCACTATAAAAGATCTTCATTTATTCTCTTAGTGTAGTCCTTATCCATCAAACCTCATTTGCACACAAGATTCACTTCTAGCCTAGTTGGTGATCACATAGAAGGTGAGTTTCATTCATCCATTTGAACCCATAAAACTTGAGCCTTTGTGATCACAAGCCTATATGTAAATTGTTCAACTATTTATAACTTATGTTGAGGCTATGTTTCTAGTTGATAAAATTGATATTATGTAACTCATAGGGAATTAGGATTAAATTAAGTACTCACCTTAAAGAAACTATTATACCCATATGTATACAATGAATTTGGCTCCTTAGGTTCTATGCATTTCTTGTGCTTTGCTTTATTTAGGGGTATAATGATGATTTTACCCCCTCAGTATACTTCTAACTAATTATGCACTATATTAATTGTCATTTCACCACCATAGGCCTACTTATTACCAACTAATGTAGGGTAATGTATTTCGTTAGTCTTCATGTCAATCACTTAAAAATATCCTTTTAATATTAGGTTAGCCACTTTTATCTCTACATCTTCTAGTTGACCAATAGGTGGTACCCTATCATAGTCTACGAGGCTTAGTGTAATTAGACTATACCTAAGTGCTAGTCATATAATAACTTCCCAGGTAGAACAAGGAATCATATTCATAGTGATTCCAAAATTAGATACAATGTTACATACCTAATATACTAACAAATAAATATTCATGTGAGAATTAACATCCCAAGGCTTCTTAGTTTTTACATACCATACAACTTTGTCAGCATGTTGTTGACCTTATTATGTGTATTTTATCAAGTTATGTAATAGATTTGTGATATTTTTTGAGATATTATCATTTCATAGAGTGATCAAGAGTTATAAAAGGTCAATATGTAGAAACTTTTTTGGCCACTTCTATGTTTAAGTAAAATTCAAACTAATTTCTATGAAACTATGTAAATTAAGCCTAGAAATCATTGAACATCACAAATTCATCCACACATTAGATGTAGATGCCTATAACTATGTAATGGCACACCTATTTATATTATTACCTTATACATAATGATAACCTCTCAAAAATTCATCCCCATTTAGCTTGTGACCAAGAAAATTGACATTTTTTACCAATTAAGTGAGGCACTCAACCTCAAGAGACTAAGCAAAATTAATTAACCAAGTAAATTAAATAAAATGATTAATTTAAAATTACATGTGTAATTAGTGAATATGTAATTTTTAAAAAGTATTTTTTAGGAAAGTATGAGGTCATGATGATGTTATCATCTTCAAAGTCAAGAATTGTAAAATATCAACATAAATGACATAAAAATTAAAACTGTTGAATCATACCTCTATAAATGCCTAATTAAAGCCTCCATTACTACATTTAGAGTTCCAAACATAACCCAAGCCTAACTACACTTGTGTTAGATTTAGTTAAATATATATAAATATGAGTGTTATGACCATTTATAAACAAGTTTTTTTGTGCACACTTACTATGCAAAATTTATGAGACAAGCTTCATTGCCAACACCAATCCAGGAGCCAAATTCTAAGGGAAAAAGAGAAGGTACCTCCCACAAAGCATCAAACATTGAAAAATACCATCTATCTACCATACCAATCACAATTTAACTTTCATGCCAACAAGTATTTTGAATCATTAAGGAAGGTAAAGTGTCATTTTGTCTTCTTATTGCCTTTTTGTCTTGTTTGTTATATTGCTCTCACTAGGTATTAGGCCTGGAATGATATATTCATTGAGTTATATTTTTTTATTTCACTAAAAAGATAGATTCACATCCTCCTCATAATCCTCTAATACATATTATCATGCCTAGTGGGATAAAGTACCCCACACTCATCATAAGTGTTGGGAGAATAAATTAGATAGTAAAGTTGTATAGGATATTATTTGATATTCATGTTTGATATATTCTCTTATTGGTTATATGTATATTTTTTCCTATCCTCCATGACTTGTAATAGGTTAGAATATGAAAAAACTCCTCTTTTGGCACCAATTATGAGAAAAATGTGAATAGTCAAAGACTATAAATGACTATATGTATGTATGTTTGTATGAAGAAGAGAGTTTGACCTTTGTTGAGATCAATATAGACTAATTGTTTATGATTACCTATTATCTTTATTATTTTGTTCCTTGCATGTGATTTCATGGTTAAAGTTTGGATTATTTATATCTAACTTACTTTAAATGATTTGTAAACATTAATGAGGTACTGGTTATTCCTAATTCCTATCTAACACATAATAATTCATCTCTATTATGCTTCTATTTTCCCTATTCAATATTATTTCTCTACACTATCCTATAAAATTGATTAAAACTTAGTGATACTCATCCTTAGCATGTTATGATACTTCAGGAACCTTTACTAACAATGGTTTGGTGAGTGTGTAAACACTCCTTCCAGAATAAACTATGCTAAGATGGTTACCGAGGTAGAGAGACATTGAGACGTGGTTAGACCAAAAAGTATAGAATTTCATACAATAAAAATCTAAATGGACTGGTCTTACCAAAATTGAAATTATTTAAGAGCACATCTATAGAGATATATATGAATTTTTATGGTGTAAATTACCTAAAATACTAGCTAACTAGTTGACATGATTGGAGTATTATTGCTTCAATCCCATAACAAAAGAAATAATTAGCTAGATTGAAGAGAATATAGACCAGTTGTAGAAAATGAAAATGGATTGGATGAGATTAATATACTATTGGGTTACTACCACCATAGATGGATACATCACCAAGTTTTTAGTATAAGGATATATAACTTTTTAAGCTACACATGACCAATTTATTTAAGGAATTAGAGGGAAATTTTTGTAGTGACTACCTCTCCTTATGAAGATGTTGGTTATGGACAAGGTTATGGTGCCTATTCCAACCAATATGGAGTAGTCACTTTAGGAATATGGGGATGTGTGCAACATGATAGTGAATTATGGTTAGATTAGTAAGGCTTGAACCTAAATCTAGAATGGAGACACAAGGGAATAAGAGTCTAGATTTAGAATGTGAAGTATGATAACATAATAGATGTAATAAATAAAAGAATACCCAGGTAGATACAAGTAGAGGTAAGAGTAGTAGTAAATTAGATGATTAATGAGTAATAATATGTGACAAGTGAGATGATATATAAGGATGAATAAAAAATATGATGAATTTTGGCAGATAGAGTGAAGTGATTGAGAATGAGATAAAGAAGAGATGTTAGAAGAAGAATCTGAGAATAGTTTAGAAGTAGAGTAGATAGATTATATATGTAGTGTAGAGATACAAAAATGGGTATAAGTAGAAGAAAAAGAATTAAGTAAATAATTATAACATAGTCATAAGTTAATCACAGGTTTAACTATAATAGAAGAAGAATTAGTAAGAAAGAACCATTCACTAGAAGAGGACACATCCCTACAACCCAATATTTTATATTCTAGTAGAATTTTTTATCTAAAAGAACAAGAAGATAATAGTTGGGAAGGACCATTTTTATAATAAGTACATCATTAGGTTACCAAAATTCAAACAAGATCAATTAGAAAGGTTTTAAAGGCCATAGGGCTTGTTAAAACCAAGCAAAGAGAAGAAGGAAGCACATAAGAATAAAGTGCACACGTAAACTCTCTTAGTGCATAGAGTAGTATGTAGGTAAGATTTCCCAGAATATATCTTGCTATGGTAATATATATGTAATTGATTCTATCAATAATATTTTACATAATAGGTCATCAAGGAGGATTCATCAACTTAGCAATATATGATGGGTTTACAAACCCTGAATAGTATTTGCTAACCTATTAAATGAGATGGAAATTTAAGGCCATTAATGATGATTATATTAAAAAGTGTGAGTTAGTAGGGGAACTAGTTGGAAGAAAATTTGATTTCATATACCAAAGAGATGTTTAATGAGAAAATCTACAAGACTTTAATAACTAGATTGTTTCAAAATTAAAGATAAAGAAATGCACTAGTCAGACTATATAGGACTTGAAGGAGATAATTCAAAAGTATACAAAATTAGTATGTTACTATGATTGTAGATTATTTGGTGTGATGAATAAGGTAGAATTTTCCTTAACAGAGAAGACAAGTCTATATGGCTCATCAAAGTACATCACTTCAAAATCAAGTTTTCCACTGTATAGACTCAATATGCTATAAAAGAAAATGTTATAACTACTACACTATGCATAAAATAAATTTAAGACTATGAAGAAGCTCTTATTACTAATTCCAAGATTGAAAATACACTATAGGATTTTATGAACACAATGGTACAATATCATGAGTTAGATAAACCTAAATTGAATCTCTAGTGTATGGAGTGTAGAAAATAAGGACATCATACGAATGATTGTCTTAAAATCAAGATATAATTCTATGAAATCTATTGAGTAGTGGATCATGCAACAATGTAGTGTCATATTTTGCAAAAAGATGTCAAGAGTCTACAAAATTTGTATTGTAATTTTTTTAAGTCAAACAATCATGATGAAAATAAATGTAGAGCTTTGCAAGAATTCAAGGAAGGCATCACCAAAAATGTATTCTCCATCACTATGCAACAAATTTTCTCAACAAAGTAGATGATTCTAGGCCTAGGGGTTGATAAAGGTTGTGTGACCCAACCATGTCCATAATAAATTCCTAGTTTGCCATAATACTAGCCTCAAGGTCTAGCTAGTTGAACCCCTCCTTCATCAATACAGACACCACCATATTTATAGTACTAATATGTAACACCCTAGAGCTTAGCCATGATGCATCATAAATAAATGATTTGGACCCCACCAACTATGTAAAAATAATTCAAAATTAGAGATGATAACCAACAACACTAACATTGAAATATTGCATAAAAACAAGGAGGGTATAGAGGAGGATATCAATCCAATAGATGATGAGCTAGGGGTACATATATAAGAGGTTCTAAGGTGGTAGAGGGAATAACTATCAATGGCCTTTTTGCAATGCTACCTATGTAGATAGTACAATCATGTAAAATGTAATTACCCTATGAATCCTCAAAGGCAATTTTATTATGCATATTATAGAATCTTTAACCAATGCAACATAAAATATTGTCCTATCTTGGAGAATTAAAAAAAGGACAAGGCTATTTAGAATGTGAATATGGTAAGTGTGTAGCCTAAGGATAATGTATTCCTGAATACTATTACATGACAGCAACACATAGAAAAAGGTTTTCCTTTACTTGAAATGCCTTAAGATCAAGGACTTCACAAAGAAAAATAGGATAAATACCTAGACCCAACTACCAAAAAGAGGCTCATATATGAATCTGCATATATGCTAAAAAATATCCAACATCAAGACACCACTGAAGGAGATGTTGCAATAATAGATGAAAAAATGTATGACTAGATCATGTACATTATGCATCAAGATGGAGTTATCACTATGCTAATAGATCTTATGAAACTTTTAAGCACACTATGTAATGAATACATCTCGTAGAACATCACAAACCTACTCCATAATCTATTGGAGTGTGTGTAGTGTGGATAATAGAAGATAGAAAAGTTGGTTTGCTACATAAAAACAAAGAAGCCTTGGGATGTAGATGCATGAATCAACATTGAGGTTATAGGGTATGAGATTCAAAATGTTGTATTTGATTTTGGTAGCATCATGAACATGATTATTAGGTATACATAGGAAGTTATTAGATGATTGGTCTTGAGTTATAGCTCAATAACTTTGAGCTTAGCTGATTATGGAAGGGTTGAGCCTATTGGTAGATTAGAAGATGTTGAGATTAAATTCATAGAATTGAACCTACAAGGTGACTTTGAATTCATTAACATGAAGATAACAACATATTACCCTATGTTGATTGGCAAAAAATGGGCATATGATGGTCAAATGACTATCAACATAGTGAAAAATCAATTAGAGGCACACTAAGGAAATAAGGTTATTATCATTCCTCTGTATAGAATACACAAACCTTATATGTTCTAGTTGAACTAGATTATCCATATATTTTACAAGAAACCAACTAGATGAAGGTGAAATCTAAGGAAAATCCAAAATCTTTGCATTCATCTGAGTGTAACTTCTTGTATGAAACTTTTGAACCTTAGGAATAATCATTAATCACTCAAAAACTTAAGACATCAGAATAATGGAGGCCCAAACGAGTATTTACATAGACATTAGAAATCTAGTTTTTTAAAGAAGATTATGCATATTTGTCTAAAAAATCCCCTACTTGATCAAAAATTGACTTCCTCTATCAAGCCGATAAGCATATGTAAGACTATATAGAGCCTACCAGATAGGGCAACTTTCTTTGGGAAGCATTTTTGTTTGTTAGTGAAGACTTAGACACACACCTCTTCAACTAGGCTCAATGTAATCATGAACTTTAATTGATGAAAAATTTCTTTTCACACAAGTGATAACTTCTTATGTACTATGAAACTAAGGATATCAATGATTATATTCTACAATTACAAGTTCATATACCTATAATTAGCCAGTGGGTCAATACTCTAAATTATGCTCTAAGGGGGTTACTATGTCATGGTGGGTAATTCATTGAAGAAACCAATTCAAGTGGGATGATTAATGTGAGCTTATGATTAGTAGGTTACATATACCATAGTTCATATGAATCAATTGTACTTTATTTCAAGAAGGTAAGTATCCTAAAATTCATATTCATAAATATGTTGAAGTCTGAACTAAGGAACATATGGCACCAAAGTATTGGGTTCACATTTTCCATTATACACTTGATATATTACCATAAACATGGTATATGCATAAAGAATGTATAAGTGAGACAAAGCATTGGGCATAGGTTCACAACACAATCTATAAAATCAAACAATTCTTATGCCATAGGTGTGTAGAAGTCATAAGAACCATGATGGAATCCACTGTGTAGAAGAATGCACCTTCTGATCTCAATTTAGAATTACAAAGATATAAAGCTACTAATAAATAATAATAATATCTAACACAACCATGCCACCAAATACAATATGAAGAAGATATTAAATATTATAATTCTGATGTTGATCTAGATTTGACTAATTTATTTATAGCCAAACGACCAGTAGAACTAGTAAAAGACCTTAGTTCAGAACATACTAAAGAAGACAAGCATAAAAATTCAAAAATATGAAGGGAAATGTAGGATATAGGAATATATTGATGAATAAAATTGAAATATTTACTATCAGCCCATCAAAAATCATGTAGCAAACATTGGAACTGAGGAGGTTTCAAAATTGGTGAATATAGGTAATTATTGGATAAAAGCTAAAATTTATGAAGCCATGCAACTTCTAAGGGATTATCGAGATGTTTTACAACTAAATTAATAGAGGTATGAGTATTTGATCCCTCTCTATGTGAGATTCATATCAAGCTAAATGAGTGCATGTGACCTATAAAAAATGACCATATAAGCTAAACCCAAACATGAAGCTAAAAGTGAAGGCTAAACTCGATAAGATGTAGGATGCAGAAATAATTTATCTAATAGAAAAGGTAGATTAGGTAAGTCCCATGGTAGTGAAGACAAATAAGATAGGGGAAATCTAATTATGTGGGGATTATCTCATTATGAATTATTCTTGTGTAAATGATCTATTCCTAATTCCATTCATAGACAAATTTTTGGAATCTATCACAGGACATGAAGTCTACTCTTTCATGGATAGTGCTAGTAGATATCATCAAATACTCATCAAAAAAGAAGATAGAGCCAAAATAAATTTTTCCATGGAATGGGGATATTTTTCATACAAGATCATACCTTTTGGCCTTAAGAATGTAACTATGATGTTCTCTCATGCAGTGGTGACTTCATTGAAGGACTTTATTCATGACTTCCTAGAAGTTTATCTTGATGATTGGGTAGTCTTTCCCTGTTTAAAGAACATTTGTCTAAGCTATGCCTAATGTTGTAACTATTCCAAGCTCTATGAATTGAGTTAAATTTAAATTAATTCCTATTCTTTACACCTTTTAGTGTTTTGCTAGCACAGGTAGTATGCAGTGAGGGCATTTTGATTGACCATGCCAATATTGCAATAATTCTAAGTATGCCTCTCCTAATAAGTTCCACTGACATATGATATTTTTGAGGTCATACAAGCTACTATCACAAGTTTATAAAAATATATAAAACTATTTCATCTCTATTGTAATCATTACTACACAAAAATGTAAATTTTGTTTGGACTTCAAAGTGTTAAGCCACCATCGAGTTGAAATAGAGATTGGTTACTATGCCCATACTCTTTTTTATAGACTAAAGCAATCCCTTTCACATAAATTTAGATGCTTTAGGTATGATAGTTAGTTTTATGCTTGCACAACCAAGAGATGGTGGACTTGACCATCTTATTCATTTTGCTAGCCAAAAATTGTCTGATGTAGAAAAGAACTATACAACCACTGAATGATAAACATTGGCTATTATGTTTACAATACAAATTTTTTGAAATTATCTACTTGTGAAACCATTTAAATTATTCACTAATCATCAATCCTTGTGATATCTTGTCAACAAGATGATGTTAGGGGGAGGATGCATCTCTCTATGGTTGATGTTATTTCAAGAGTTCCAATTTCACATTAATGTCAAGCTAGGAAGATAGAACATGGGACCAGATCATCTCATCCACATCCTCAATGGTGAAGAACCAAAAGAATTATAAGAATATTCTCCTGACACTCACCTCTTTTGCATTTATATGATTCTTAAAATTTTTGAAGTAATTGCCAACTTTCTTGAACAAGGAGTGTTTCTTATGAACTATCAAGAATGTGACAAGAAGCAATTTGTTACTAGAGCTTTACCATACACCATAATCAATGTACTTCTATATCACTTGGGTAAAGATGAAGCCCTACACAAGGTTATTTTGGAACATGAATGACATCGACTCTTGCAAGAGTAACATCAAGGAGTCATAAGAAGATATTTTATGTGAAAAGCTATATCTATAAATCTATTACAAAGTGGTTATGGTGTCCAAATATATTTTAGGATGCACACAGAGTAGCACAACACTATAATGTCTACCAATGCATGGGTAAACCACTAAAAAAAGATGAAATGCCTTTGCATCCTTTTTTAAATTAGCAATATTTTGAGTAATGTGAAATTGACTTTGTTGAACCTATCAATCCACTAAGTAAATTCAATAAAGCAAGGTATATCATCACTATGACTGACTATTTTACCAAGTGAATTGAAGTTGTTATGACACCTAGCTATGGTGCAAAGGATGCAATGAAGTTTCTCTATGAAAACATTATTATGAGGTTTAAATTCCCTATAAAGATCATTAGTGATTAAGGAACACACTTTTTTAATAACCCCATCAAGGCTTTGACTAAGGAATTTATGATTTATCATCATAAAAGCACTATGTACCATCCATAGGCCAATGTCCAAGCTAATTCTTTGAACAAAGTGTTGGGTAAAATGCTAAAAAAGATTTATAACATCAAGAGGTATTATTGGGAAGATCACATTCCTATAATTATGTGGTCATATCACACACAATAAAAAAGATCAATAGGTTTTATGACTTTCCAATTGCTGTATGGTCTCAAATCAATTATGCCAATGGAAGACCTAGTGCTTAGTCTACACATAGCCATGGTCATGAGACTAGGGGATCTTGACTCTGTAACCAAAAAAATTATTTAACTAAATAAGATGGAAAAGTATAGATGTATAGTAGTGTGGATGTATGAAGTTCACAAATAGAGCCAAAAAAACATAGCACAATAAGAATTTATGCCAAAAATAATTTTATAAAGATCAACCAATCTTATTATATGACAATCATTTTAGAGCATTTTTGGGCAAGTTATAGATTTGATGGAAAGGGCCCTATATTATACATGAACTAATGTAGAAAGGAACCATGGTTTTAATATATCTTCAAGGAACCATTTTACTAGGATGGGTAAATAGATGTAGTCTTAAGGCCTACTACCAATAGTTGCATTATTCTCTTTCTGCTAAGTGAGTGGTAACTAAGTAGCACCAAGTAGATTATGATCTCCCCATTTTTCATGTTTTTGTGTGTATAATTTTTATTTATGTGTGTTTTTAGATGATCTCTTCAACAACATTTGAGAAATATGATACCAATTATAGCATGTGTCAACCGTGTGCAAGAGGACCCATGTGGGCCATCATGAATGTCAAAGAGTGAACAAAAGAAATTAAGTTTGAGAAAGGTAAAAAAATATCCCATCAATAATATATCCATCATATAATGGTCATCTATTAAAAAATAAATTCTATATCCAAGCTTTGATTGACATAAATATTCAAAAACATAGTGACCCATCAAAATCATCTACTTGTACCCCTATATGAACATCAAAGAGCATAACATAACTCCACACAAGTGCTAATGACTATCTTAATTACCATCTCAAATAAAGATTTGCCGCATCCACCATTTTATTCATGATTAATGGATAGTTAAGCATGGAATTCATGTGGAATCCCATAGGCACTAGATATATAAAGGCTAAATTCAAAGACTCAAGTTGACATTTCATCCTTATGAATATTTTTCATGATTTGTAATTGCAAAGAGCCAAGCTAGTTTTCTTGTATAGAGAGAAAATAATATTGTAATTTCATTGATTTAATAGACATGGATAATTCATAGTTCATTAAGGGTTTGATAGAGGCTCAAAAAGAGGCAATAGATGTTGAAATGGCTCTCAATAAAACCAAGTTTAATGACCTAGAACCATTTGGCTAATTCTAACAAGAAAAATATAAATCCCCATCAATTTCTGACCAGACCCTATTGATGTTGTGAAATTACTCATTCTCGTAGGTCCTCATCAATTTCACAACAACAATGTTGAATGCCTTTTATGAATGCCTACCTTTGGTGACCTAAGAGAGTAACATAAGTTTTTTTTTGTCTAATATAATGATGGAAACATCTTTCTTATCCTGGATGTCACCATCATAATCATCACAAAAGCCATGGCGTAGGATTTGGACATGCCTATGAAAGGAGACTCCATGTCTCCTTACAAAATGAGAATGCCCCCCATTCTATAATAAGTTAAATATTTGCATGTTTAGATCAACAAAGGGATTCTAATTGATGAAATTCTAGGTGAGCTAGTGCACATCCTCATGGAGTGCATTACAAGAAGATTTTGGTAGATGACCAAGTCTATGAAATAAATATCAAAATGGTTATAGACATTGCCTGCTAGATGATCCATAGAAATGAGAAATTTAAATAGCTAGATTACTTCATTCAAAATCTACTCACTAACATCAAGAAGTGTCACACCTCACCAAGGTAGACATGTCAATACTAGTTTCTCATTTTCCTACTTTGCTTCATGTAATGGAAGTCCCCAGAGGGATAAGTGCACCCTGATACATATTATTGGCTAGTGAAAAAAATTCATAATCTCATTTGGACATAGGAGCATGAATTCCATAAAAATGAGGGAAAATTCAAATCTTAGTAGGAAAAGTGTCTATAGCTGATTGCAACACATCCCTAGGTGCCACCAAATGTCATGCAACATCTAGGTCAACATGTAACTATCACCTTGATTCCAAAAGGTGTGTTTATAAAAATTTATGATTTGTCATTGTTTCCCTTCACACCACTCCCATTATTTATCATAATAGACATGCAATAGGCTAAATTCACCAGATAAAAAACCTTTATAAGCTAGTGTGGAACTCCACTATAGGTCATACCACTAAGCATAACCATCCCTATAGTGAAACAACTATAAGAAGCTACCAACTCAAAACAAGAGAAGGGAAAATGAAAGCTTCCTACATAACATCATTTGACATCCCTTCCCTTGAAGCATAAGACACATAGCACAACAACCTAGATGGATGATCTGAAGGTGCCTCAAATCATGAGATCTTGTGATATTCTCTAAACGGGCATAGATGAGAAATAATTTTACTAGGTCATGATGGCAAACATGGCTAGGGATTTATACAATAAGTAGGATGAGAATGAATTCTTCTTCTAGAAGTATATGTGCACAATTTAAGTGTAGAAGTAGGTTCCCATAGAACTATGGGTGGACCTTCCATCTTACCCATTGTCTATAGTAGTTGACACCATCTAGAAAGAAGTAGAGTAGTTGTAGCATCGAATTGACATTTATCACCCTAATATAATCTTACCTTCATATCCAAGGACATCTTTTCAACCTTTCTAGAAAGTCCTCCATAATTATTTATGCATAGACATTGAATAAGGTGGGAGGCCAAGGTCTCCCTACTCTTTAATAATGTACATTTGGATGACCATTATTAAAGAGTAGGGAGACCCAAGGCCCAAGAGGTTGAAGAGCTCATACCTGAGCAACCCATAGAAGTAGAATAATAATCCTTGAGGGAAGAAGTATCTTGCATAATAGAATAATGCATGAGGCAGGTGGAGAAGAAGCATTATAAGGAATAAACACAACAACATCAAGCCACTGAATAAGTTAAATAAGCTAAGGCCACACAAAATGCCAAGGACATAGAGGTTGATATATAGAAAGCTATGGATGTGACTAAGAAGGCCTAGGAAGCTATCGATATAGCTCAAAAAGTATAGGAAGAGAAAGCACAAAAGGTTAAGGAAGACATGATTACTGCTAAGGCTAAGATAGAGGAAGAAGAGAAAAGAAAATAGGATGTAGTAGCCCAAGAACACATACCATGGAAGATGTAAAGCATGCACAATAACAAATAGAGGAAGATGCAAAGAAAAATAATGAGGAAGAAGATGAATCCCTACATCAATAATGGGTGTAAGCACATGCATAATAAAAAAATCAAGCACAAGCATAGGCCCAAGCTACACAAGATCATGTAAAGGCTACATCCTAGCATAATAGAAGAAGAAATAGGAATAAGAAGAATGGGTGAAGTAATTAAAAGCCCAAGAGGAATAGGCAAATTTGTAAGCTACACAACAAGAGCTAAAGAAGAAAAAGGAGGAAGAGGAGGAAGTAAAATGGAAATAAGATGAATATGTTACACAACTCAAACTAGTAGTAGAGGCCATAACACAATAGAAACATGCACCAGAGCAACCTCAAGCACAAACATAGTAGCTATCACAACAAGAATCCACAACTACCACTCCAATAGGTCCTCAACTTCTAAAACTACCACTTAGAGGTGTTTGGTTATGGGATGTCCCAATAATTGGTACTCAACACACCACTTTCTCTCTCCCAATTACCAAAATACCATGATCAAACATTACAACATCTATAATTACATTATCTACACTCCCAATAAATCAGGAGGCTTCATTGGATGTCTCTAGGCTTCCCCAAAAGAAATAATTAGAGGGTGTAGTAGCTTTCTAAGAATCAATTACATAGAAGGCTACCTATTTAGAGCTATAGATAACTCAATCTAAAGAAAATAATATAAATTTGAAGTCGTGCCTTCACAAAGTTACCAAAATGATCCAGGATACCTACTTCAAATTGGTCACTCAAGCAATTAGGGATCGAGTTATGTTCAAATAGTGTAGAATCAAGACTTTGGTCTCTAATTTAATAAAGGACTAGTGTATAGCCCTACAACTCCATACAATCAATACATTAGGTTATAACATGAATCTTGATGTAACCACATTGATAACCTTACTGGAGGAGTACCAGAGCATGCTAGACATTATAACACTCGAAACACATCGGGTCAGATGAAGTCTACTAGGTTGGAAGCATCACCTCAATGAATCTTTATCTAATTACAATGTAGAATTCACCATAACTACAACTACCAAGAAAATCATGGGCATCCACACCACTTCAATGGATAAAAATGATAGATCTCTTTAAGATTTGCTCAATATCCAAGATAATGTGTGTGATAAACTTCTCAACTTGTAGAGTGAGCTTTTGCACAGGTCTCCAAGCCCAATTCCATGAAAATAAGATAGATAAACTAAGTGGAGAGATATAGGTGAGGGTCAATAATACTAATTCATCCATGAGCATCTTTGATAACTTAGGCCTAGATCAACTCATCAGCTATCATGTACCACTATGCATCCTATTATGCATGGTCTAGGAAGTGATGATCAATTGGAATACATACAAGACTGACTTATCTCCATCCTATAGTGAGGTTACCTAGATCCTCAACATTTTATTCTATAACCCATCATCTAAATTCCAACAAGTCATCATATAGTGCAAGGCTACACAATTCAATGTCAAGGATCCTATTGGCCAGTAATCATCCACATCAATGCCACCTCCATCAAGATAAGTACTATGTAAGGCACAAATTTTGTAAAATAATTTTGTTTTAGGGATGAATAGTAAGACAAGAGGGGATAAGATGGTTAAAAATCCATAAAGGGTGACCACCTGGTTATGTTAGCCTATTAAAAACCTAAAATGGTAATAGGTTGGTATGCTATTTAGTTGAAAACCTAAAATGGTGGCTAAGTAGTGTGTAAGAGGTAAAACCTAGAAATGACACCTTACATGATTACTATGAATCTTCCTATTCTAACAATTTCTTCAACTTCTACCATAGGTACACATTCAGATGATCCTATGACATTGTCTCAAGATGAGACAATATTTTTAGTCTAGGAAATTATTGGGAGAAGAAATCAGATAGTAAATTTGTGCATCATATTCTTCTGATATTAATGTGTTATATATTTTGTTATTAGATATATGTATATTTTGTCCTATCCTCCATGACTTTTAATAGGTTATAATATGAATAGACTCCTCTTTTGGTACCAAATATGAGAATAATGTGAATAGTTAAAGACTATAAATGACTACATATATGTATGCTTATATGAAGAAGAGAGTTTGAGCTTTGTTGAGATCAACATATACTAATTGGATATCGTTACCTATTGTATTTACTATTTTGTTTCTTGCATTTAATTTCATGGTTAAATTTTGGCTTATTTATATCTAATTTACTTTGAATGCTCTATAAACATTAATAAATTATTGGTTTTTCCTAATTCCTATCTAGTGCATAATAATTCATGTTTTTTATGCTTTTATTTTCTTTGTTGAATATGAATTCTCTACATATCTTATGCAATTGAGTAAAACTTATATATCCTTGTCCTTAGCATGTTCTAATGTTTTAAGAACCTTTTCTAATAATAAGAACATTTTTGGACCTCTTAGGAGCCAAGAAAAACTCACCATTGGCCTTATTTTAGCTCTTTTTACTTTAAAATGTTGTGTTTTTTTTTTAAAATTGTGTATTAGTGACTTCATCCATTAGAATGGCAAAATTATCTTTTTTATTATACTAATCATTCAAATCATCTTTATTATTCTTCTATTTTATTACAAGTTTTGCCCATCATAAAAATTGTTCATTATTTCAATGAATTTGTCTTGAACTTTGATGAAATCATCATTATTTTTGATGAATTTGTTATTTGTCAGATACAGTCCATTTCTTGAATTTTGATTAAAAAACTCACATTACCTTCTTGGCTATGCCATTCTACACTTAGATGAAAATGCTTTATAATTCAATGAAAATGCTCTATAATTTAATGAAAATGCTCTATACTTTGGCAAAAATGCTCTACACTTTGGAGAAATTATTCTACACTTTGGTGAAAATGTTCTAGGTTTGATTTTCTACCTATTGGAAAATTTATTTTATTTTCAATGAAATTGTTACTCTATTCATCGAATTTTATCATATAGTAAAGAAATTGTCTCTAATAATTGGTAAAATCATCCTTGTAATTGGTGAAATTGTCTCTACCTAGTTTTTTGTTTACTACCTATTTTTGTGTAGGTTCTTGAAAAATAGTGAAATCATTCTAACAAATGGAAAATTCACCCTAAGACCAAAAACTTGAGACTTCTAAATTTCTAAATTTTGCTTTGTTTATTCAATATAATCAAGCATAAATAAATCCTCTAATGTTTTTTTAGGGTACTAATCAAAATATAAGGAGTCTAAACATATTAACAAAGCCATTTCACATTGCCTTTTGGTGCTTTAAAAACTTTTTCAAACAACTTTATTTTTTATTATTTCAAAGTTCCAAACAAAGACTAAATTGAAATCACACTTCAAATAGGTTCTTAAAAAGAACATTCACATTTAGAATTATAGATATTAAGATCACTTTCCTTTTTTTATTTACAAAGCACTATATTAGTTTCATTTTAGTAAAGCCTTACACCTATGCACTCCCCTTATCCCCTTTAGGGAGCTTGGGTGACCAAAAATGCATTGTTTTTCTTGTTTAATTGAGTTTACTCAAAGAAATACCTTGTATGATCTCTACTTGTTCTCAGGGAATTGGATGACTTAGAAAAGACATAGTTCTTTTTATTTTCATTTTGTCTTATGAGAACTTTCTCATAAATTATTTAGGTAGAATTTAACCTGGGCTTTCATCTCTCATCATTGTTCTAACCCCACTTATCTGATGGTGTATATAAAAATAAAAGACTATTTAATGGGATAGTGGTTGAACAATTACCATGACTAGTTGGAAGGGGACTCAGGTCAAGTAGTAGTCTTGACATCGGACTTCACTAAGAGTATATGGTTGAAGTTATTAAGAAAGGGACAAGACCTTAGTGCCTCTCAAAAAGGTGGAGATTGTATAAACACAATATGTTAGCAAATTTATCAATTACTAATTATTTTTCTCTTATAAGAACCCATTGAGTCTTAATCACTTTGAGTGCATACCTTAAAGGGTGCATCGAGAAAGGGCTAGGTATACCATTGGTGATTAAAAATATTTTTGTGCCATATGCTACCTCTTGAAACCAACACAAACCTCTACTATATGTTTACCTAAGCTTTGACACCTCCCTTACACACTCTTCCAAGCAATTCACTACCTCAAATATCCCCTACCTAAGCCAAAACCTCTTTTTTACATTTAAAAAACAAATTCATCCTGGGCTAACCCTATTTTTAAAATATAAGCACATTATAGGATTGGGTCAGCCCCAGCCGACCTAGTTCGAGACCTAACTACTTTATTTATTAAATAACAAGGCTAATTGGGTCGACTCTGTTGACTAGAATTTTAGAAGAGTTTAAGGTTATATCCATATATATAAACACATCATTTTCTCCATTTTCATGAGAGAGAGATAGAGATAATCATTTATTTGTGCATTTACTTATCCACCATTATACTTGAGGAGCCATTACTTAGGGTTTCATACTACACTTAGAGAGAAAAATCTTTTCTTGTGGAAAAAGTATTTTGGATGCATAGGATAAGTCATATATCCTAGAGCTAACCTATCTTTGTTATAATTACAAATCACAATAACCTATTTCAAATCACCATTGGCCAAGGGAGAGATTGAGGCTTGAAAAATTCATATTTAAGGTAAGTATTCCTAACTCTTGTTCCTCTTTATTAAATAGATAGATTTTCATGTGTTAGCTTATGAATATGTTTCTCTCTCCATGCATTAGGATTACCTCTACATTTAATTGAGTATATTTCTTATTTTAATTTTTACTTTTATGTTTATTAACCCATTTCATACCACGTGCTTTGGTGAGAAATATATTAGATTTACTTTGATTTGTCATTTATTTTGATAAGAAAACATAGGACCTATCTAGGGTTATTATGTTATATTACTTGAATAGAGGCTTTGGAACCCTCTCTAGTGATATTATGTGTTAAAATACCCTTTATTTAGGTCTATTAGATCTGTATTGGTCATGACTTTGATTGTCTAAATATAATAACAAATAGAAAGGATAGTGTGATTTATCTTCTCTAAGCTAGGATTGATTTGTAGATGAGATGGAATTTACCTTGTATACATTTTGGTAAACCCAATGTGAACTAACTCTTGTAGGTTTTATTTCATGCCTTCATTTGTTATCATTTATAATTTATTTCATTTTTACAGTACTAGATCAAATCTATCCATTTAGTCTAACATTTTATGCATAGGTTTAATGCATAGTTGCTTCGATCGACTCTTGGTTAGAGTACTCAGTAATTTTCATCTCATCAAACCATTCAATCAGGATTTCTTTACCCAAAATAAGCCCGTATACCAATGTATAACCAAGATCTCACCACACATATACAATAAAAGGTCAAATTGCTAACCAATTAGCACAAATATAGCAAGTGTATCAAATATATCATGACCTAGTGAGAAATATAAATGCCATGACCATTTACAATATGTTAATCATAGATATAATTCCCTCAACTGGGGTATAAACTAACTCATTGGGTTATGTTATTCCAAAGATAGACCCATTTTTTAAAATTATGTATGTTGTGAACATGTTTAATGTTCTTGTTGTTAGAACATTTAATGCCTAAGTGGTGAAATTATAAGACTTTTAGTATATTTTAATTAATAAAATAGTAATGATTTATTATTTATTAAAATGGGTTAACAACCTTGTGTAAATAAATAATAAAACATAAATTATTGATTAGTTTTAGATTAAGGTAAAAATAGGTTTTGAAGGGACCTCGAAACCCTTAACAAAAGGAGAGATAAAACAGAAACATCCACAGGCAAGCCTAAAGCCTACTTCACCGAAGTAACAAAACCAACATACAAAGACTTGAAGCTACCAAACAAACAACCAAAGATAGCCCCCAGGTTTTAAAGAGACCTGTAAACTCCATAGTAAAAGTTCAAAAAACTAGGTACCAAGACCAGAAAACACAACCAACTAATAGAACCAACTAAAAGAACTAGGAACTATTCTTCTAGTTCCAATATCATCTTCACTGCTTCCTTACCTTTCACAATAGTGTCTTGGATGGCAGCAGTCACCTGCGTAGATCCCTCTTACATTGCTTTCTTTCTTGATCTTTGTCTAGTTCTCTTGCTAGGCCCCTCCAAAGTTTTGATTTCCTCATTTGCTCTTTTGCCAATGTTTACCGCAGCAACACAAATGCTAGAGGTTACCTCCTCCATCTTTATTCTGCTTTCCTTTATGAGTTCCCTTAGGTTGTTCTCATATTCTTTGAGTTTTATGGGAATATACCTCATCTACTTTTCCATGTTATTGATTTTGTTCCAAACTGCCTCCTGTTTACCCTCCATTATTTCCATTTTCCTATTGATTTCCATAATCTCCTTATACGTCCATAAATAGAATTGAAGGGTAGCATCAGCTTTACAATTGGCCAATCTAGTAGGTTCATCATTCTACCTTTTGTCACTCCAATCTTCTTTGTTCTTTTTAGGACTGCTTCCACCTTCTTCATTATAATCCTCCATTTCCATTTGTTTCTGTTCTTTTATTTCAGCCGGGCTTACATTTTTGTTACTTACTTCCTTTACTTGAGCTCCCATTTCCAATATTTGGTTAGCAACCTAAACTAGATTTTCCTTCTCATTAATTGGATCAGGGTCCACAACAGGATCATCTAGATCTTTATCCATTTCCTCAAACACTTGTTGGTTTTCCTCTGACTCATGGTTGTTATTTTCAGACTTTTCCCCTATAGTGACTCCTTTCTCATTCTTATCTTGCACTTCTTCCTCACTGGAACTTGAATGCCCACTTTTTGTTCCTCCATCTCCATCTAGACTCTCCTCCCCAATGTTTTTATAACTTTCCCACTCTATTTCCTCATCAGTAGTCTGGTTATTGATGCTTGGGAGTTTGAATTTAGCTTTTTCATTCCCTTTTACTATTTATTTCTTATTACTCCTAAGGTCCTTGTATTTTCCTGAATAAGGATTCTTTACAATGGCCTTATTCTTACAATGCCCTTCAATTATAAGAATTAACCCCTCATCCAGGATGGGATGAGATTCCTTTTTCCTATGAGCGAATAGACTTTGGAACAAAGAAAAATGCAGATAAAAAGGAAAGGAGATTCTTACTTTGTGTTTGAAGTGATTGAGGAATACAAAGTGAAATTTGTGGACTCTTTTGCTTCTTCCATCAAGTATGAAGTACTCGTGGATACAACATAAGACGTCCCTCCAGATGCCCTTAATCTTCTCTAATTCAAAAAAATCTCCACTTTTTTCCAGTTGTTGCTCCTCAGCATCCATTTTAGGGAATTTGTAGAAAGCCTCATTGGAAATGCTTGTTTGCTTTGAAAATTTTATTCCCTCCATTGGAAGTCCCATCACCTCCGCTATGAATTCCTCAGTGAGATTCACCGTAATGCCATGCAAGGTAACCCTATCATCCGTCTAGTTTTTGAAAAATGCCGTTGTGATATGGGGTTTTGAGCCATGAAGCCATTCCATGTAACTCACAACCTTTCCTCTCTACAGTATCTTCCAAACATCTTTTGCTTTCCACTCTTCACAATATTTGGGTTCCTACTTCCTTGGTTCTCCTTTCCTATTACGAGCCATACGTATCTCCTTTACCACCCGAACCCTGTCAGCTAAACAATGAACCTGACTATTACCAATTTGGACCAGAACTCGCCTATGTTTTGGCATGTTTTGAGTCCTCCTCGTGTACTCTAGAACATTTCTATTTAATGAGTGTATATCTTCCTCTATGGATCCACTCCCCCAAATCATTAGTTTTTTATTCCAATTTGATCTCTCCCTCCTTAGCATGAATTGCATCATGATGAATGAGTGCTCTAAGATCCACATTCTTGTTTAATGTCTCCTACCATCTCACCTTGTGTCTTACTCGAACTACATAATTTGCTAGCCAATCAGCAACTTCATTTGCTTCATGGTAAGTATGGGTAATAGTGACTTTCTCAAATTTTTTAATTAAATTTTTCATTTCCATAACCATAGCCTCAATTGACCATGAGACAAAATTTTTATTATTTAAGATATTTATGATATTCAAGGAGTCCCCTTCCAACCATAATTTAGAATATCCCAATTCAATAGCTAGCTTAATGGTTTGGAGGGAAACACAAGCTTCAGCAATATGGCAATTCAACTTACCAATGGGAATTGCAATAGCATTGATTACGTTTCCCATATGGTTTCTCAAGACTCCTCCACATCTTGCATTACCCGCATTCCCTTTAGCAACTCCATCAAAGTTCCCTTTGATCCACCCATGAGGGGGGACCTTCCAAGTTACACCAAGTCTAGGATTTTCATTTTTTACATTAGACTTTTTTGATCTTAAAGGATTATCAATTTGAAAGGTAGGATTAGGATCCCTTTGTAATGAAAAATTCTCCTTGATAGCTCTAATGATGTTCTGCCCCACTACCCATCCTGGAAGTTCTTTACTTCTAAAAATACGGTTATTTCTTTCTTTCCATATTCCCCACCAAATATGGGGAAGAGTTAGTTTCCATAAAAAAAGAACATCAGGATTCTTAGAGGGACAATACCAACTTTTAAAATATATATCCACCCTTTTATGTTGAATCCAAGCAATACCCCAAAGATTGAGGATTTCTTTCCAAACTAGTTACGTAAAGGAGTAGTTCACAAACAAGTGATCTCTATCTTCAAAACCTTTTTTGTAAAGAATACACCTGTTCACTATATTTATTCCTCTTTTCTGTAAGTTATCAAGAGTCAAGATTTTGTTTTGGAGAAGGGTCCAGAAGAAGATTTTGATTTTAGGGATGAGTCCCTTGATCCAGGCCTGTGTCCACAGTGGTTGGTTACCATTTCCCTTTGAAGTAAAGATGGTAGAAACTTTAAATTGCCCGTTAGACTCATCATGCCAAACAATCTTATCTTCAAGATTAGGATAGAGGGAAATAGCATTAAAGGATATTTGAATATTATTGAAACCTTGATCAATATCATTAAGGTTCACCCATGAATTGTTCTGCCAGTATTGATTAACCATTATTCCATATCTTTGCTTACAATGGTTAATTACTTCTCTATTTTGGAATTCTTCTATCAAAGGGATTTCTTTTAACCAAGCATCCTCCTAGAAGTTCACCTTTTTCCATTACCTACTTTCCAGGAGCTTCCTTTTTCTAAGATTTGTTTAGTACCCTGAACAGCCCCCCATATAGAAGATGGACGGGTTACGTCAGGGTAAGAAAAGAATTCAGAGAGAGATTTTGCATTAAATAAATACTTTTGTTTCCATATATTGCTCCATTCTTTGTTTTCATGAAAAAACCTCCATCCCTATTTTGCTAAGAAAGTTGTATTCATACTTCTTATTTTCCTTATTCCCAATCCTCCTTCCCTAAAAGGTTTACAGATGTTTTCCCAAGCAATTAATGGCATTCTCCTTTTTTCCTCAGTACCTGTCCAAAGAAAGTTTCTCTGGATTTTTTCAATTGCTTCTGCAAATTTGGTTGGAATTCTAAAAAGACTTAAAGCATAAGTAGGTATGCTTTGAAGACTTGATTTGAGAAGGGTTAGCTTTCCTGCTTAACTGAGAAAATTTCCTTTCCATCCCACAAGTTTCTTACTGAATTTATTAATGAGATCTTCCCAAAAGGCTTCAGGGACTTTCATCCCTAGAGGGAGACCCAGGTAAGAGGATGGGAAAGAACCAATAGAGCATTCAAGGATTTTAGCTATTTTGTTTTGTCTCTGAATAGGGGTATTAGTGAAGAACATTGTGCTTTTATTCCAATTAATCAACTGTCTAGAGGCAAATGAGTATAAATTTATAGCTTGCTTCAAAGTTATAACTTCCTTGACTTCAGATTGCCCCATGAAGATAGTATCATCAACAAATTGTCCATGGGAGCATATTAGAGGATGAGAAGAGGGTTTAAGACCCTTAAAAAAACCTTTACAAACTAAGTCTCTTATATATCTTCCCATACAGTCGGCCATAATTACAAACAGAATGGGGGATATAGGGTCCCCTTGTCTCAATCCCCTTGACAGATTAAAGAAATGGGATGAGCTCCCATTTACCAGTACAACAATTGAAGTAGTAGATATCAACTGATAAATCATATCTACCACCTTTTGTTCAAAGCCAAAAGTTGTTAAACTATTTGAAAGGAATAAGCAGTCCACCCTGTCATAAGCTTTTGCAATATCAACTTTCATAATGAATCCCTCATTGTTAGAGTTAAACAACAAATGAATGTTCTCGTGAATAGTAATTATAGAATTGAGGATTTGTCTACCTGGGATAAATCTGTTTTGCTGGTCGGCAATAATTAAAGGGATCACTTGAATAAGTCTAGATGTAAGTAATTTAGATATGATCTTATAGAAATTATTGATTACTTATTGGTAAAAATAAAACATATTTATTTCTTAATATCAATAATTTAAATTGTTCTTGGGATGGTTGGACTCATTATTTACAATGTTGCATCCCTTCATATTTCAATATAAATAGGGTTTTACCCCTATTGTGAAATTATGGAAAATATTATATTATGAATCATGAATTATGTGTGAACAAAGAGTTTTATGAAGGATATTGAAGAAGTGAGAAAGAGTTTATGTATTGTGATGATTTGATTTCTCAAATATATGAATATCACATTGGTGAGTTTTTTACCTCTTTGAGGTTTTACCATGATAATTCATATGTACTAGCTCATTGATCTGAGTTTACTATTATCTATGTATTCTTTACTTATCCATGTCACACTAGATCAATCCTATGTATTGCTAAACATATCTATACATGAATTATTTTATGGTTTCATAGCTAGAAGGGTGTAATTGATTAAACAAGCTATTATCAATTTGTGTGTGTGTGTGTGTGTGTGTGTATACATACATACCTACATACATACATACATACATACATACATACATACATACATACATACATACATACATACATATATATATATATATATATATATATATATGTACTAGTTCATTGATCTGAGTTTACTATTATCTATGCATTCTTTATTTATCCATGTCACAATAGATCAATCCTATGTATTGCTAAACATATCTATACATGAATTATTTTATGGTTTCATAGCTAGAAGGGTGTAGTTGATTAAACAAGCTATTATCAATTTTTGTGTGTGTGTGTGTGTGTGTACATACATACATACATACATACATACATACATATATATATATATATATATATATATATATATATATATATATATATAATTCATATGTACTAGTTCATTGATCTGAGTTTACTATTATCTATGTATTCTTATATACATACATACATACATATATTAGAAAGTGTAAAAATGATTCAAATGTACGTGAAGGGTTTAATTATGTTAAAGTGTTCCAAAGATTATTTTTACTTAGTTTCTAATACCACACACACACACACACACACACACACACACACACACATACACACACACACATACATACATACCCATCCATGTATTCTTTACTTATCTATGTATTCTTTACTTATCCATGTCACACTAGATCAATCCTATGTATTGCTAAACATATCTATACATGAATTATTTTATGGTTTCATAGCTAGAAGGGTGTAGTTGATTAAACAAGCTATTATCAATTTGTGTGTGTGTGTGTGTGTGTGTGTGTGTACATACATACATACATACATACATACATACATACATACATATATATATATATATATATATATATATATATAATTCATATGTACTAGTTCATTGATCTGAGTTTACTATTATCTATGTATTCTTATATACATACATACATACATACATATATTAGAAAGTGTAAAAATGATTCAAATGTACGTGAAGGGTTTAATTATGTTAAAGTGTTCCAAAGATTATTTTTACTTAGTTTATAATACCACACACATGCACACACACACACACACACACGCACGCACACGCACATGCACACACGCACACGCACATGCACACGCACGCACGCGCACACACACACACACACACACACACACACACACACACACACACACACACACACACACACACACACACACACACACACACACACACACACACACACACACACACACACACACACACACACACACACACACACACACACACACACACACACACACACACACACACACACACACACACACACATGTGTGTGTGTGTGTGTGTGTGTGTGTGTGTGTGTGTGTGTGTGTGTGTGTGTGTGTGTGTGTGTGTGTGTGTGTGTGTGTGTGTGTGTGTGTGTGTGTGTGTGTGTGTGTGTGTGTGTATTCAATTTCAAATATTTTTTTGAATTATTTTAAAGGCTAGTTTGGTCTAGTATGACAAAGAGGGAGAGATAAAATTTTTGTTTGGTATTGTGATACTTGTTCTCTACCTTTCAACAACCAAAACTCAATTTAAAAGCTTAAACAGGCATTCCAAATCTTTGTTCAAGCAACTGGTGATCAATTTTTAAATTTTTTGCTACTGTAAGAGTAATTATATGAGAAAGTGCACCCTATGTAGGAAGGAAATCTCAAAATAAAATTTTATAATCATTTTTTATCATGTTTGTTACTTGAAGAAGTCAAATATTGGTTATTTAAACCTCTAGAAGCATTTGTAGAGCTTGAGAGACTTTCTAAATCTTTTGGTAATTTTTTCAAACTCCATGAGGTGTCATAGTTAGCTCGGGTGAGTGAAAAATCTATATTATACTTTAAAAAATTGATTTTGAGATAATATTCTACCTTGTCAATAGAATTAAGAGGGATTGCCAAAGTTTCAAGGCAATCCGAGGTTTGTACATGAACATCTAAGCTGTTGAAATTCTAAAGGAGTCCCATTATTTTATTTACTATGTGCTATAGGTAATTCTATTTCATATAGTTTTCAATAATTATTTAAAAATAATTTATTGTTTAAATCTTTAATTTCCATGCAACCTTGACCCCACTATTGTTTAATTATTTTTTACTAAAAAGGTAAATAGAATTTTACATTTTTCAAAAAATATTTTTATATGCATGGTGGATATATATATATATATATAAATTCAACAAAAAAAGGGATTTAAATATTATATAATGCATGTGAAAATTCAATAAAGGTTTTTAAAAGTCTTAGTTGTAGTAATTTTGATAAAAACTTGCAAATAGGGTGTTCGTGTATTCAAAACCTCCTAAAATCAATCTTTTTTGACTTGATCAAATCAATTTTTTTAATTTAATCTAAATTTAATTCCATTTTTTGGTTTGTGTGCCAATTTTTTATGCATCTAAAACCCTAGTTACCTTGTCAAACTTATTTCAAATTTTGACTTAGTGAATGTTTTGTCAAACATAGTCATGTAGCCAGTCAATCCCTAGGTTTTCGCACCTTTAAAACACATCTACATGGTCAATGTTATGGTTTGAAATCTTCTATTGTTAATTTTATAACATTTTTAATAATAGTGTCAAGTTTAGTGCAATTCTAAATCAATTTTTTGCATTATTTGGCATCTAAATTATGTAATTAAGTATAGTTACCCTTTTTATTTAGTTTATTTTTAAAAAAATAGTATAAAGACTCATTAAAAAGATTATTTTAGTAAAATTGTTCTTACATTAGTGTATTTTTGTGGCACTTGCAACACCTTATTTTATCTTAATCTTTCATAATTTTTTGCTTTGTCTAACATTAAATTGAACAATTATTGTGTGTTTTCACTTTTAAATTTGTTAAACTATCAAATTTTAAAGGTTTCATTTATATCATTTGTTTATTATCCTGATTAAAGTAAATATATAGCTTTGCCTCATTTTTCTTTAGATAAATCTCAATTGCTTAATGGAAATAACTATAATATATAGAAAAATCATGTTAAAGCTGAATTTATGGCCCAAAAGTTATGGAATATTGTCATTGAGACTAAAAAATCCCCTTCTAGATGAAATGTGACCCTTGAACTTACCAATGTGTTTCAATAAAAATCATAGGAGGCTATGTCCATTATCTTGTAGAGTGTTAAGAATGATTTCTTTCTCCACATTGGTAATTAGGAGTTTCCTAGTGATGCTTGAATTTTTTTTGAATCCATGAATGAAAGCACTTGTCTCTCAAAGATTATTAAGTTAATCCTTGAATTGCTAACTACACCTATGAAAGGTGATGAGAAATTTATGACTTTTTTTGCTAAAATTAAAAACATTAAAGATCAATTAGATGGATGTAATTGTAATTTAATTCAAGATCAATTGATTTATGTTATCATTTAATTAAATATTCATGATAAATTTTTAAAATTATATTTCAATTTTAAATTTTAAGTATTAAACTAAGATATCCCTGACCTTACCACCTTGTTCGCTCTCATGATTCAAGAATAACAATTTATGACCAATTTTAATTCTAAAAAGAATGTCACTCAAGAACTTATCACCTAAAATAATATTTATGATAACACTTAAAACTAGAAATCTAACCCTAATTCTACTAAAGGCAAATATGGGAATAAGAAATCTGATAACAAAAATCTTAAACTTAAGTTTAATAAAAATTTCAATCTATGTGGTAAATTTGTCATAGAAATGAAACTTGTTATAACAATAAGGATAAAAATAACAATCAATCTTATAAAAATAACAAAGGAAAGAAATCTAATCAAAACAAGTAGAAGAAGCAAAACTCTAAATAGACTAACAATTAGAATCGGAATGTTATTGCTTTTTATGCTATTTTATTTACTTTAAATGAAAATAAGTGGATTTTAGATAGAAGTGAATTACACCATATGAATTGTTTATCTGATATTCTATGTGATTTTATAGATATCTTAGAAATAATTTACTTAAGACATTGTAGAGTAAAAATACTCTATGTTTCATTCTGATTTTTAGTTACACACTGCAAAGTTTTGTTCTTGCATACTTTGATCTAAGATGGTGAAGTTTTGAAATAGAGCGTGATCTCTATTTTCCTTTTGATTCATTTTTGTCTAAGTGTCGAAGTCAAGCGAAAGCTGCCAAGTGTCATCAACCGAGGCACCTTTCATAATTTCTATAAGTTGGTCAGGACATCCCATGTATCTCATAGCAACTCAGTGGAACACAACAATTGTCAGCATCTGCATTTCATATTGGCACCCACATTTCAAATCTTTTTTTAGTAGAAGGTTTCAACAAGCTAAGTATCAGGATCAAGTAGAAAGTGCCAAGTGGCACTCACAGAAGGTTTTAATTTACTTTTCTAAAAGTGATAGAAGATGCCATGTATCCCAACTAAAGAGAGTGGAAGCCACCATGTGTTAAGATCTGAATTATCTTCATTTTATTTCACAGATATAGTAAAGACTGTGGTGGGTCTTAGGTTTTATTTCTGAAGCAAGCAAAAGCCACCAAGTGTCATTGTCTGTGTAAATATGAAACAAGGCCTAATTGTTTCTATAATATAAATAGAGTGATGCAGAGACTAGTACGTGTCACCTTCTGTAGGTTTCTCAAAAGGTGGCTAAAAGCAGCAGAGATTGCCACATATCCCTAGTTATGTAAAGCAGAGATCACCATGTGTCCTTTGTTGAGGCAAGTGGAGATTGCCACCTATCCCTATGCCCCTTTTTAAAGTTGCTCAGGCAAGAAATGTTGTGGTTCTTATTTCTATTAAGTTGTTAAAGTTTTGAAGAAGTGTATTGTGATAGGTGTCAAAGGCGGAACATTCATGAGCAAAGATATAGTAAGAGTATAAGGTAAAGTGGAGAGCACTGTGTGTCCTTGGTAAGGTTGAAAAACCCACCAAGTGTTGTTCTCTGGTGTCTTCTAAGTAATAAGAAGGTTTTAAAGGAATTGGCCAAGTGTCCTCTTCCATTTAATAGAAGGGAGTATCCTGTGATCTGTTCAACCAATAAACTGCCAGAAGACAGAGCGTTTTAGAATCTAAGAAATATCTTATGTTAGACACTTTCAGTTTAGTTAGATTTTAGTTGGGCCATTAGATTGGGAACATATAGAAAATCTAGAGTGAATCAAAGGCTATAAATAAGGGTGCAGAGATCACCAAAGGGGGATCATCATCAGATACTAGAAAGAATTTTTTGAGAGAATAATTGTCAAGAGTTTATACTTTCTAGAGCTATGGTTAGGAATATCATTTGCCTTTGTTCTATTTTCTTAAGCTGGAAATTTTATGTAACTGTACATGTTTTTGTGCCTCTTATGTGACTATATAATTAATAATAAGATTGAATCATGTGCCTTTGTTGATATTTTTTGTGTCATTGCAAAAGTAGTCTAAGCTATGTTGTCAAGAGTTTGACTTTCTAGAGCTGTGATTGGGAATGTCATTTGCCTTTGCTCTATTTTCTTGAGTTGGAAAGTTTATGTAACTGTGCATGTTTTTGTGCCTCTTATGTGACTGGAGAATTAATAAGAAGATTGAATCTTGTGCCTTTATTGATATTTTTTGTGTCACTGCAAAAGTAGTCTAAGCTATGAGCCTTTATTTCTATTGTTTTCATCTTTTACATTGATCATGCCTTATTTGCTATAACATGTAATTGAATCTTACATATAGTTTCATTGTGCTCAAATTAAGGGTTGAATTACATTCAGGTGCATCACCATAGTTAGATTTTCTTTCTTTGCATTTGTTTTTTTATTAAAATTCCTAACCCTTTTCCCAGTATATGCTTGATATAAAGAAGAGACTAGCTTCTTAAAAATCTAGAGGTTGTTTCAAGTCACAAGTCCCACATCTTGAAACTTCCCATTATTGGTGTTAGAAACAAGCACAATTTTAACCATCAATAGTTTTTGGCAAGTCCGGTGGGACACTATATTGAAGTTTCTTTCAATATTGTATGAACTAGAGAGCTATGAAGAGTCAGAGATGTGGACCAGTAACCAGATCTTAGTCTATTGTAAATCTAGGTATTCTTTTACCACCTTTGGTAACTAGTCCAAGAAGAAGAGTCAACTAGTTTATACCAATACCAAGAGTAAATATGGGAGCCCCTATAGCCCCAAGAAATTATGAAAGTTGGAACACTCGTAGTCCTTTGATTCTCCCAATACCACCAGCCACTTGGGGCCCTATCCCAGTGAATTCCTTGAAAGCTCTACCCAAATTTAGTGGGCAAGATTTTAAAACACCTAAAGAACATCTGTAGGATGTATCAGATGTCTATGTTATACATGTTGTCACACAACAAAATGTGGCCATAAGATTATTAACAGCTTCTTTTAAAGGGAAAGCTCTAAAATGGTATCAGTCCTTGACCCTAAATACCATATCTACATGGGATCAGCTCCGAGATCTTTTATTTGAAAGATTTGAAGAGAAGGGTGATAAGTCTTCTTTATTATAGCAATTAATTACCATCCAAAGGGCACCACAAGAAGCAATGACTGACTTCAATTCCAAATTTCAAAAGACTTGGGAAAGAATCCCTACTACAGCTAGACCATTACCAAGTATGGCTATAGTATTTTATGTTAAGGCTTTAAATTCATACATATTTATTATGATTGAGTCACTTGGAGGTCAGACTCTACTAGAGGCTTATGACTATGTAGTTAGAGCTAAAAATAATTTGATAGATGCTGGAAAGTTGTCTCTAAGGCCTCACATGCCCATATTTCTAGAGATTTCCTTGACATTACCTCAAGAAGCCCCTAAATCCATAACCCCGCCTATGTCTATGTACACATATCCTCAAACACCTGCTAAATAAATTGTCCCTGCCCAATCATCTAAGCTAGATGATATCAAGAATATCTTAAGGACATTTTATAATGAGATAATTAATATAAAGAGACAACAAAATCCTTTCCCAAGGCCTCCATATCAAGGCTATCAAGGAAATAGATTCTCATCATAGCCAAACCAATACCAGGGTCCTCAAAGGCAAAATAACCCTGAACCAGCAAATCAATTAGTTGCAGTCCCTACACCCTCACAAACTATTCCCCCCAATTCGATTAGGGAGATTGTTCTAGGGCAAAATAATTATGTGGATAATACTAATAACTGGTTTTTCCCTTGAAATAATGCTCATACACCTAGAGATTGTCCCATGGGTAATCTACAACAAAAGGTGGCAGAGCAAAGAAGAATGGATGGACAGTTTGTAAATTCCAATGACAATCAAACCTACCAGTCTTTTAGTATGCAAAATTTAATCTTAATGGGTCAGATGAAAGGGATGTCTTTGCAACAAGAGGAAGAGATAGCCTCAGAACATGCTTTGTTCTCATGGGTTGAAGATGAAGAATCAATTTTCTTAAATGAAGCTTCCACTTCCAAGAAACCAGTGGTGCAATTAGATTATTATACTAGATCAAAGAGAAGGATGGTGGAATAGCTTGAAGTTGTAAATAGTCAAGTCATGGAGAATCCTCCATTTCAAGGACAAATAAATGCAACTATCATACAAGAAGTGCCTCAGTCAGTGCAAAATCAAGTGATTCCTGCACAAATTCAAGAAAAAACAAGATATCCTTATTCTCAAAGAACTCAGACTCTGGGACCAATAAATGTGGTGGATCAATTAAAGAAGACTCCAGCACAAGTATCGATATGGGATATATTGGCTATTCCTGAATAGAAGACACTACTACAAAAAGCTCTACAAAGCCAAGCAGTGCCCAAATGTATTGTTATCAAAGGACCTACTAAAAAAGAAAAGCTCAAAGACACAGTTCATCTACAAAAAATAGCCCTAGTGAACAATGTACTAGAGGTAAGCAAATCCAAACTGGACCCCTTCTATTTAACTTTGATAGTTGGCAAGAAACTATTACATAATGCAATGATTGATTCAGGGGCTAGTACTACAGTAATGCCTAAGCAGATAGCTGATGCTTTAGAAATAAAGTATGAACCACTCACTAAAGGAGTCATGTAGTTAGATGGCAAAATAGTATAAATAATAGGGAGAATTAAACAACTCCCATTACAATTATGTACTTGTCCCAATATAATTGTAAATCAAGATGTAGTAGTCATAGATATACCTCTTATATTTGGTCTATGCTTATCCAGAGACTTTACAGCCAAGATAGGAGGATATATGTCCCTTGATTGGTCTCACCTCATCCTAAGAACCAAGTATGGTTCAAAGATGAAGATATTATGTGAGCCATTATATAAGGATCACATCACCAATGAGCCAATTGAAAAGTTAGAGGCAACTCATGCTATGATGAATAAAGAAGAAAGGGTTTTTGTTGAGGAGTTAGGTGAATGGAATGAACATGATCAAGAAGAGGAAAATGATCATTTATTAGCTATGATGCAAAGTGACCCATATGGAAATTATGACTCCATTGGTCTAAGTACTTACATCATATTTGAGGAAGATCATAAAATCCCAAATGTTTTAAGGGAAGAAAAATCAAAAGATACCTCTTCTATCAATCCTTGGGTCTCTCAACATGAATTCAATATTCTAAGTGAGAAGTCACAAGTGTATGCCTTAATCTCTGATGAAGAAGAGATAATTTCTGACTTTCTTCTTACTTTGCAAGATGATGTGGAGGAGCATGGACATTTCCTTGATCATGATTTGAATGATTTGTTTGAAATCATTGGGCCAGTTTATACTATTTTTCAAGGAGGCTATGAGCTAGTTGTAGATGAATAAGACAACATTGAGACTCAATTACATATGCAAAATTATCCTTTTGATAGGTTGGTAATTTTGAAATCATTAAAGAGGATGATCATGCAATATAACCTAAGTTTGAGGCAGAATGAGTTAAGCCAATAAATGATATATATCAAAGGGCTTCTATTGATGAGCAAATAGTCATTAATTCCTTGATAAGATATGCTAGTATTAATAATTGGCATTTGACAAGCTTCCAAGAACAAGAAGAGTTTATATATGTTGGAAGCAGTTTTGTCTCAGACTCATTCAAATGCAAGCCAATCAAGGTGGCATACAAAGAAAGCAAGTCACTAGAGCTACATCCAATTCAACCACTTGTCAGGCAACATAAGTCATCTTGTCATGAAGGAGACTTTAGAAATTCTTCTTTTGATCTAGAAGGGAGATAAAGATACTTGGTTCATGTATTATAGTTAGATAGTTTCCCCTTTTTATATTGCTTTGTTTTCCCATTTTTTTCCTACTTTTATTTTAAATAAGTGTTCTTTGAACACGTAGTCGACAGCTCAGAGAGTTTTTCAAAATCTTTAAAATTTCTCAATGCATTGAATGTCTCCCAAATCTTTACAAATCCCCAAGGTACCTTGCATTGCCACTTGCATAACATGTTTACCTCACTGTCCCATAAAGATTGAGTAAGATTTGCTAACAATTATCTAAGTTTAATGCCATTTTGAGACTTGATAGGTCAATAAATACCTCTTAGCAAGAGTTAAAGCTTATAATTTCTTAAAAATTATTGCATCTATGAGAAAATATCCTGCTACTTGCATTTTCAGTTCCTAGTAAACTTGCTTTAGTGAAAGTGTTTCTATTTTGAGAAAGTTCATACCAGTTATCACAAAATAGATACAGAGATGGAAGGATCACAATTTTCACAATAAGGAGTTGGGATGTATGAATCCCTTGATAAGTTTCTTGTGAGCAAGTCATATGCTTCGGCTCCCATGCAACCATTGAAGACCTATCCATGGACCAGAATCCCTAAAGTTGGTCAAGTAAGTGACCCAGTAAAGGTAAAAGATTATGCAGATGGAGTAATGGACCCAATTGTTCAAAGAGCAAGTAGAAAAACTCTTAGAGAAGGGGCACATCAAAGGTGTCTACAGAGGGCCAGAGTAGGGCAATATGAGACATTTGCCATGAGGATATGGACTTCACAATTGGCATAATTCATTGTCCCAGCTGTACATCCATGCCCTGACTTGGTCAAATTATGCATAGGCTTGTTCCATGCACCCTCAAGCACCATTCAACAAGGTCCATTCATGGTGCAAATCACACCACAAGATATTAAGGACATGTTAGCCTTGTATCATGATAAGATAGCTACATTTCCCACTGTTGCTAAAATGCAAAGAACATGGGAAAACATCAATACCTAGTTGAGGTTCTTAAGATCTAAATTACAAATGGGTGATGATGATACTACTATGCTACACTCCCTGCAGCAAGAGCCCAATTTTCACAAGCTATCCAAGACACATTGACTATGATGGATTTCATCTTCAACATGAAAGATGATATGTTAGTTTATGGAGAACAAATGGCTATCCTCTTCAGGTTGAAGACCATTGACAAAACTTAGGAGTATAGGCTTGACTTTTCTAAACAAATTGCTTTCTCAATGGTGGAACAACTAGCTCAGTTCAAATCAAAAGGAATTTTTAGGTACTCTTATTATTTGTTTCACCTCATGCTGTATCAAAACTCTGACCTCTTTGCCCAACATATGCATCTTGACATGTATGACCCAAGTTTTGATCTCCAAAGGACCACTCTTGTGTCTGCATGGACACATTTTTTGTCAAAAACTAGTGATCCATATTAATTTTGGGAATTATTTGTTACCCCTACTTTTTGTCACCTCAGCCCCAAACCAATTATTAATACACTATTCCCAAGTGTTTCAAACCTTCTAGCCAATTGCCCAATTCCTTGTGATTTCTATTTTGGATCCCACCATACAATTATAAGAGTCCATGGTTTTTGTGGAGAACCAATGTTGCTACCTAAGATTTTGACTCTTAGGTTAGAATTCTTAGAGGTCACCAGGTAGGTATCTATAGTTGACAATGAATATGGCTTTGGGAAGAAGAAGAGAAAAATGTATGACCTTTTATGGATGACAACTAGTATGGTATTAAAAGCCAGAGATGCTAAGATTCTGTTGCTTAGAAAATTGGCCTTCTTTGGTTTCTTGCTAGTCAAAGACAAATGGGTATATGATCCAAATGGTTTCATAGCTTCTTGGATAAGGACTAATAGGGTTGTAACCAGAATTGCACATGAAGGCCACCCTTTTTGGGAAAATAGGAAAAATCCTAGAGAAGATACTCCTAGATTTTATGTTGAATTAACAGACTTACCCCTTCCACAAAATAGACCCTGGAAAACATTCTATGTTAAATAGAGGGATTATTATCCTAAATTCAGAATGACTTTTATCTTAAGAAGGACACCAAAGAATAAAGATTGGGATGCTGAGAAAATAGAAGCCTATTGGAAATATAGGCAAGAAATTTGTCAAACAACCCATTCTTTCAGGAACGTGGACTCAGATGAAAGATGGGAAGAACTCTAGGATGAGTGCCATATCTCCCCTATATCTAGTCTAGAGATAATTAATTTTTTGACACCAAGTGTAGAGCCAAAAGTTAGATCAGGGTCTAGCCAAGAGTCACAGGCCTTAGGGCAAACTATAGCTGCAATAACTGTATTAGTTTGGCCTCAATCTCTCAGCGTCATGGAAAATAAAAAGAGTGTGGTGTCTTCACCACCAAAATCTTCCCCATTAGCATCAGTTATTTAAATTTCCAATTCTCCACAAGTATCACTGATGGTAGTAGTAGATGTGAAAGGAAAAGAAACATAGCCAGAAGAAGAGACACCCAAGAAGTGAAAGAGGGTGCAATTTCAATTTGATTCAAAAGAGGAGGTAGACCCCCCACAATACCAATTATAGAGTACTGTAATTACCCCTCAAGTAAGTATCATTCCTCCTTCTCCTTTTCAATCTCTTTCTTCTCTTATTGGCATGATGTTTCCATCTAGCCAGATGACATCCCCTACCACCTTTACCATTCCCATTTCTCACTTCGCACCATCTATGCCACCTCAAGCTTTAACATTACCTCATTTTTCCCCCTCTATTCCTAAGAAACTTTCCCCTTTGATTACCCATATCCAAAAATTGGCTATTCAATATGGTTTGCCATAGGGACATCCTTTTATAGGTGGGCACATTTCCTCTCCTTCTACCTTCTAAACCCAAGCAGATGCTGCTAGGAAGGCAAGGGAAGCCTGAAGAGAGAAAAAGAAGATCAAGGAAAATAAAGCCTTGGCTACACCCCATTTGTAGTCACAATTTGACCCCATTCAATAGTAATTAATGGTGACTCATTTGTCACCAAATGTAATCAAGCCAAGTGAATAGATGTAGCCAGAAGACTACACGATGAATCAGTGGCCATTGACATGTCCCTCTTTAGGCCACAAGATGAAATTGAGCTACTAATCGAATCCACTTCTATAGTTACTGAAGACTAATTAAAGACATCAAGGAGGCTATAAAAGATGGAGGCCAATTTAGCCAAGGAAAAGGCAAATTGTAATAGTTTGACCACAAAAATCAATAGAAAAGATAATGAAATGGAGAATCTAAATAAATAGTTGCAAGATATTGTTTCTCTTCAGACTCACCAGGCAGTCCAGGACAAAAATGATTCCTTAGAAGTAGGGTTAACATAGGTAAAGGATGTAATAATGACTCTAAGGTTAGAAAAGGTAGCATTGCAAGAAAAATGTGAGGAACACTTGTTGCAGGTTACTCAATTACAATAGAAGCTGCTAGCCAAATAGAATAATACCATGGCTATACAAGCCCAATTTCAAGCTGAGCAATAGAGAGCAGCACAATTGACACTGGAGCTAGCCAATAGGCCAAAGAATGTCAGAGTGTTAAGTCTGGTGAAGGAGCTCTATGAATCCAAGTGGAAAAGAATCTCTTTAGAGATTATTTAGCTCATGTCTTCTCTCACCTTCTTACTAAATGCATAAGAATTGTGTGAAAAGGTAGAGAATTTAATTGCAAACACTCTGGCTACAATTTCTAGGAGAGTAATGGACTCTAAAATGCTACTGCAAAAGCTTTATGATGTAATGGATGGAATGTTGTTAGTAGTAGGAATTGAGAATAGAATGGTCGCTACTAAGTGAGTGAATGAGGTTCTCAGTTGTAATTCTATAGCCATCAATTGTAGAGAGCTCCTAGATGTCATGAAAGAAGGAATCAGTGAAATGAAATAGCACATTGAAGATCTAGTGCAATTAGGTCTTCCTTCTCTATTTCTTGATGACAACATGATACTAATGGTTGATGAAATTAAACCTTTACTATTGGCCAAATAGAATGGTCAGATAATTTTCTAAGATCTAAGGGATGATTCATTAGTCCCTAAAGTAGAAGCTATCTTGGTTCTAGTTTCCCAGCTTGAATTCAAATTGAAGGCTATAGTTCAGATTTTGTAGATTTTTTCACACAAGTATATTATTAACCTTGATTTAGATTTTAATGAATTTTAGAATAAGTAGGGGTTATTTGATGATGAGTGTCCACCTACCAAATAGCATTGTTGAAGTTGTAATTTTGAAATTTTAATCTAGCGAGAGTTTTGGTTTCTTTTTGAGCAGGCTCAAAAGTCCTTGGGGTCACCAATAATTGTAGAGTAAAAAATACTCTACGTTTCATTCTAATTTTTAGTTTTGCACTGCAAATTTTTGTTCCCACATACTTTGGTTTGAGATGGCAAAGTTTTGAAATAGAGCGTGGGCTCTATTTTCTTTTTGATTCATTTTTATCTAAGTGCCAAAGTCAAGTGGAAGTTGTTAAGTGTCATCAATCAAGGCACCTTTCATAATTTATATAAGTTAGTTGGGACATGCCACGTATCTCATAGCAACTCAGTGGAATGTGACAAGTGTCGGCATCCACATTTCATATTAGCACCCATGTTTCAAATCTCTTTTTAGCAAAAGGTTTCAACAAGCTAAGTATCAAGATCAAGCGGAAAGTGCCAAGTGGAAATCATAGAAGGTTTCCATTTGCTTTTCTAAAAGTGATGGAAAATGCCATGTATCCTAGCTGAAGAGATTAGAAGCCACCACATGCCAAGATCTGAATTATCTTCATTTTGTTTCATAGATATAGTAAAGACTGTGGTGGGTCTCAAGTTTTGTTTTTGAAGCAAGTGAAAACTACCAAGTGTCACTTTCCATGTAAATATGAAATGAGGCCTGATTGTTTCTATAATATAAATAGAGCAATGTAGAGACCAGCATGTATCACCTTTCGTAGGTTTCTCAAAAGGTGGCTAAAAGCAGTGGAGATTGCCACATATCCCTAGCTATGTAAAGTGGAGATCACCACGTGTCCTTTGTTGAGGCAAGCGAAGATTGCCACCTGTCCCTATGCCCATTTTTAAAGTTGCTCAAGTAAGAAATGTTGTGGGTCTTATTTTTGTTAAGTTGTTAAAGTTTTGAAGAAGTGAATTGTGATAGGTGTCAAAGGCAGAACATTCTTGAGCAAAGATATAGTAAGAGTCTAAGGTAAAGTGGAGAGTGTCGTGTGTCCTTGGTAAGGTTATGGAACCCACCAAGTGTCATTCTCTGGTGTCTTCTAAGTAATAAGAAGGTTTTCAAGGAATTGGCCAAGTTTCCTCTTTTATTTAATATAAGGGAGCATCTTGTGATTTGTTCAGCCAATGAACTACTGGAAGATAGAGCATTTCAAAATCTAAGAAATATCTTCTATTAGGCACTTCCAGTTTGGTTAGATTTTAGTTGGGCCATTAGATTGGGAACATACAAACAATCTAGAGTGAATCCAAGGCTATAAATAAGGGTGCAGAGATCACCAAAGGGGGATCATCATCAGATACCAGAGAGAATGTTTTGAGAGAATTATTATCAAGAGTTTAGACTTTCTAGAGCTGTGATTAGGAATATCATTTGCCTTTATTCTATTTTATTAAGTTGGAAATTTTATGTAACTATGCATGTTTTTGTGCCTCTTATGTGACTGGAGAATTAATAAGAAGATTGAATCTTGTGCCTTTGTTGATATTTTTTGTGTCATTGCAAAATTAGTCTAAGTTGTGTTGTCAAGAGTTTTAGACTTTCTAGAGCTGTGATTAGGAATGTCATTTTCCTTTATTCTATTTTCTTGAGTTGGAGAGTTTATGTAACTATGCATTTTTTTGTGCCTCTTATGTGACTAGAGAATTAATAAAAATATTGAATCCTATGCCTTTGTTTATATTTTCTATGTCACTGCAAAAGTAGTCTAAGCTGTGAGCCTCTATTTCTATTTATTTCATCTTTTACATTGATCATGCCTTATTTTCTCTTAAATGTAATTGAATCTTACATATAGTTTCACTATGCTTAGACTAAGGGTCAAATTACATTTAGGCACATCACCATAGTTAGATTTTCTTTCTTTGCATTTGTGTTTTTGTTAAAATTCTTATCCCTTTTCCCAGTATACACTCGATATAAAGAAGAGACCAGCTTCTTAAAAATTTGGAGGTTGTTTCAAGTTGCAAGTCCCACATCTTGAAACTTCCCATTGTTGGTGTTAGAAACAAGCACAATTTTAACCATCAATAGACATAATTCATTTTTAGAAGTAACTAAATAGGGAAAATCAAAGTTTTCAAATGTTGTTATTAATGATGTTTTCTATGTGCCAAAGCTTAAAAATAATTAGTTATCTTATTCTCAGCTAATAAATGATAAATTTTTTTTTTAATTATGTAAATATAGCTAGTATATTAGAAACCAATCTAGTTCCATGATTATTGAGTGCATTCAAATGAATAGTTTATATATCTTCTCTCCTTATTTTACATGTTTTCTTTCATCGCATAGTAAAAATGAATCTAAATTATGGAATGAAAGATTAAGACATGTTAATTTTATAAGTTTATATGATGTGCCTACAAATAATATTATTGTTGGACTTATCTCTATCCCCTCTCATCATGAAACTTGTGAGGGTTACTTATGTGGTAAGCAACATACTAACTAATTTCACAAAAACCATGACGCGAAGTCCTCACATCCTTTAGATTTGATTCGTAGTGATGTTGTATGACCTTTTGAAATTATATCTTAATTATTATTTATATAATATTATTATTTTTTATTATTACACTATAATGATATGCTCATTTTTCATTTAAAAAAATATGATGTGTTATCTAAGTTCAAGGAATTCAAAGCTAGTGTTGAAAATGCATATGATTTTTCTATTAAGAAATTAAGAAATGATAATGGTGGTGAATATGTTATTAAAGAGTTTTATTATTTTTTCATTAATTATGATATTCAAAGTAAATTAAAAACTCTTTACTAACAAATACAATGTATATGATACACTATCAATGTATAGAAAAGAATATATATTTGACATATATTTGTCTTAGATAAGAAAGTAAAGAAAATATATAGATATTATGTTTATTTTAAATTCCTATGAGTTATCATGAAAATACATTATATGCATAACATGTTTAATTTAACAAAATGATCATGTTTAGTTATTGCATTTGGTAAAAATATCATGCTCAATAAGTTTAGATCTTTTGTGTTTTAATGATTTTATTTGATTATTGGGGGAATTCCATGCTAATATGTTTGAATACTCTCATTTGATTATTTATGCTAACATTATTATATGCGTCATTTTATAATAAGATATGTTATGAAATATAATGTGTAAATGGGGTTTGTATTATTATATCTTCATCATTTACTTTACTATAAATTCTATTCATATATATCTAAACTTATTAATTTTAGTCTCATATTTATTTTATTGGATGATATAATTTCATGCTAAAAATATCCATATTTTATGTATGAGAGGTTATACCTCAATATTTTGTTAAAACATATTAAAATTGCAAACTTTTGATAAAACTCAAATGATAAAATTATTTTCTTCTAATAGGATATCTAATGTTTAAAATTAATATCATATTATTAGTAAATTATTGTATGTGTATTTCATGATATTTGGGGATGATCATATTATCAATATTGGAGACATAATAATGAATTGCATATAATAATTTATTTTTTCTTTCACTAACTTTATAATCAAAGTAGTGAACTTGTTTTCCTAAAATATGATTTGATTATTTTAAATGTGTTTTATCATAGAAAAACATGTCATATTTTTATGTATGTGGTTATTGTGATGCTAACCATACTATGATATATTTAATATATTTTTAGATGTGTTTATGTTTTATGTAGGTGCACAAAACCAACAACTTAAACATATTGAATTTCATGTGCATTTTATCCTAGAGAAAGTCCTAGATGCTGATTTAGATCTACAATTCTATCTAATGAAGGAATTAGTGGTAGATATCTTCACAAATCCACTTGGTGCTACCAAATTCTGGTAGTTTAATTCAATTCTAGGCCTCTTAGAGTTTTCATTGAAGGTGAGTGTGCATAACAATGTCACTTTGTAATGGCCATGTGTTTTCTAACCTTCTCTATACTTCTTATTATAAAGCATTATAAATTTCATGTGTAAATTTTGTGTGAAAGTTTTAATTTTATATCCAAATAAATTAAAAACATACTTTATAATGGATGTCCTTATATTATAATAGGCTCCAAATATGCTTAGTGATTATTCATGAGAAACTGTGAGATGTAGTCTCACAATCATGCTAGCCTAAACTTATTTTTGAGTAGTTTATGGAATAAAATTATTTTCATTTCAAAAAATGATGTTTTACATGAAGTTTTTTAAATCCTTAAATTTTTTACATATTATAATCTTTTTAAAAGGTTTTTATGGCATTTATCACCACTTAGCATTAACTGGGAGTGTTAAAACATTTAATGTCTAAATGATGAAATTATAAGATCCTTAGCACATTTTAAGTAATTAAATAACAATGATTTATTATTTATTAACATAGGTTAATAATATTGTGTAAATAAATAATAAAACATAAATTATTTATTACTTGTCATTAAGAATAAAATATAGTTGTTTATTATTATCATTAATTTAAAATGTTCTTAGGATGGTTGGACCTGTTATTTACAAAAATCCAATCCCTTCATATTTCACTATAAATAAGGTTTCACCCCTATTGTGAATGTGTGGAAAATATTATATTATGAATCATGAATTATGCATGAACAAAGAGTTTTGTGAAGGCTATTGAATAAGTGAGAAGGATTTTATGTAATGGGGTGATTTAGTTTCTCAAATATATGAATACCATATTAGTGGGTTTTTTAACCTCTTTAAGGTCTTCCCATGGTAATTTTTGTGTACTGGTTCATTGATATGTGTTCACTATTATATTTTTATACTTTTTATTATTCATGTCACTCTATATCCATCCCATGTATTGATACATACATCTATGCATGAATTTTTTTACTTCTAATTGTGGAAGAATCCATAGATATATTAGAAGACCCTTCTCAAAACACTGTGGGTAACACATAAGTCTATTACAATTTAGACCAAGTTTAGTTTAATTTTCAAAGGAGTAATTCATAATATGGTCTTCCTATAAATATTAAGAATAGTTCACAATAGTAGGGTCATGAATGTCTAGTTCATAAATGTAACATACAACTACTCCCCTCCACTAGCCACTTTATCAAACACACAATAGGGGGAAAACAACCAAACATAGACCAATACTCCACCCCAATAGGTGGTGAACACTACTCCACCCCACTATGTGGTGACCAAAGTTCCAAAATAAAAAATATAGACTAATGTGCCATCACAATAAGTGGTACATCCTTTATCACAAACATTGTCTAATCAATAATGTATTCTTATTAGTCAACAATAACTAGCAACTAGTCAACACCAAGTGCCTAGCATATCACAAGGACCTAAAATTCTATAATAAGGTCCTACCATACAAAAAATAGGAAATAATTTCCCCATACACAACATGTCCCTCATAAACAACAAAGGCCTAATTGCAACACCTTCAATAATAGACCTTTAGCCAACAACAGGTGCCTTCCATATAATAGGTTTTGACTAGCCAAAAACAATTTCACTTTTTTACCCATGTTACACATTTCATTTAACAAAACCAAATACTTCTATTCATGTCACACTTCCCTCCAAATCAAATCTGAACTACTAATCTTAACCCCAATATATACCAATAATAAATACCATACTAACATTATAACCCTAACCAACAAATGTGTATTCCTAGTCTGGTGAGCAAGTAAGCAGACATAGCTCAGTCTTCCATTCCCCCATTATGCCCTAGTCAAAGTATTTCACCTTGGACCACCCAACCATAACCATTTATATTATTTTTACCATTCACATTTTTATCTCAAGAATTGTAACAAATGAAGTATGTAATTACAATTATTTAGACTAGAAAGTAGATAAAGAAGTTTAAACTGAATGAGATATGCTCATACCCTTTCAACATGGACTATGTTTAGATACCATTTACTCTATATTTTTAGCCACCAAAGTTTAATAAATACAAAATCAAAGTTAACCAAAAGGAACATTTGAAGGATTTATATGGTACTTTCCATCTAGTGGCATTTAGCAATATCTACATGCTTCTTATTTTTACAAGAAGTCTAATGGGATAGGCCTTGGAGTGGTTACTCCAAATTTCAAAGAATTCTATACCAGAATTTGATGACCTCTCAAAAAAAATTATGTAACATTTCTCTTATAATCTCAAACACAATATTTCTATGGTGGATTTAAGCCAAGCATAACATTGACCTAATGAGATTTTTTTGAGCTATTTTTAGTGATGAAGGGCACATGTTAGCTACAAAGTTCATTCATAATCTACAAAGTGACATATCCTATCACTTGGATCTTGAGTGTGCCCACACCTTTGAAGAGATTATTGATAAAAGCCTACAAATTGAGAAAGCCCTTATCAATAAAAGGGTAACTAGATTATACATCCCTAGCCAAAACTAGTACCAAGGTCCAAACTAGATCCAAACTAATACCAAGGTATAAACTAGAGCCATAATTAATACCAATGCTAAAGTTAGAATCAAAACCCAATTTAAACATAAGATCCTAAGCCAACCCAAGATAATACTATTGATAAGCCCAAAGTTTACAACTACAACAAGAACATTAAGGGTAATGGGGTTACTAAATAATGCCATGCCTAAATGGTGCAAACACCATCTACCCAACTCAATCTACATATGAATTTAATTCCATAAATATAGGGACTCCAACCACATCCTTTTCAAATGGATCAACCTAGAGTAAGGCAACCTTTAAAGAGAATTTTTAGTGACCTATGAGATCCCATTGAGTCTATGTTTCAAAAATTAGCTAATGCCAATCTGATTAGTTGGTATATTCCCAAAACATTCCCTAAGGGTGTTCCTTTCCCTGATTGGTTTAAAGAGCACACATTATATGACTAACATTGATTTAAAATCCATTCCATACATTAAGGTGTATAATTATGACATCTCATTTAGAACATGATAAAAATGGAAAAATTGAGTTAGATAATAGGGCCCCTACTTCTAATCAAAACCTAGGCATTTATCAGAACCATTTTCCATAACATAATGCCAATAACCAAAATCAAAAACAAAATCTTTAACAACATAGGACACCACTTCAATAACCTAAAAAAAAAAAATCAACGATAATAAAAATAATAATAATGATAACCATAACCATAACCATAGAATGGATGGAACCAAGGTCAAAATGATAACTAAGGGGCGTATCATGCCATCTCACATGACTAAAAAAAATTTTAGGACATATTTTGGGTATTCATATAGCCATTATTAGCATTAAAATAAGACCAACAACTAATCACCAATAATCAATATCAAATAATTCCAAAATACCTCATTATGTTGGTAATCCTCCTATTATCCATGTAGGTAGCCAAGCTCAATAGTATCGAGGAGTTTCCATAGTGATAGTATTCCATTACCTAATGTGGATTACATAATTGTAACCTAGTGGATTAAATTTACCATTCTAGTGTTGTAACCTCTTTATGCCTATGAGCTTATTCAAGCACCAATGTCAGTCATAAATAAGCTAATTACCTATGCCAAGGAGAAAATGTATGATATTGTGGAAAAATTACAAAAGATTCCTACTCAAATATCTATTTTAGATTTATTATGTACCTTTAATATCCATAAGAATATATTTAAATAATGTTTAATCCAATCCTAAATTCCAAATGACATTATGCTACATAAATTCCAAGCTTTGGTCAGACACTTAGCTCCTGGTCAAAAAATGACCTTCAAACAAAGTGACATGTCATCCCTTGGCCCTCTCCATAATAACTCATTATAGATCAAAGCTATCATATCCTGACACAAGGTTAAACATGTCATCATAGACAATGGGTCGAGACTCAATATTATGTCTCTAAATTTACTCAAGCATCTTAGATACACGACAACTAATCTTTAGCTAGATACCATTACCATCAAGGCCATTGATAATGATGAAAGGGAATCATAGGGAATAATTTATTTCCTAGTTATCCTTGGGCCCTTGAACCAAAACACACTTTTACATGTTCTAGATCTTAATTTATCATACAACTTGTTTTTGGGCTAGCCATGGATACATGAAATTTGGGTCATACCTTCCACATTACACCAATGCATCAAGTTCCCTCATTTAATGATGGAGGTGACTATTTATGCAAACCTAAAACCATATCAGTCATGAAATAATTTATAATATGAGTATAAGAGATACAATTACCACATTTTCCTAGGCCTTATACCAAAAAAGGATAAGGATGTACTTTTCAAATTACAAGACTCAAATTATAGTAACCCAGAAAGCCTTGCTTCTACTTCCTCTACACCCCTTCCTGAGATATTAAATAATTTTACCATATCTAAAAAAGCCCTAGAATAATACCTTATGCACAATTCCTTCCACATATCCAAACTTCCACAGGCCCTAAAATATTATGGAAGACCCAAAGCCAAGGTCATTCACATAAAATGGAAATAGAAAGTAAAGCTTAAAGCCTAAATGCCCATTATTTTCACACCAACCACTATAAAAGAACATGACCCCTAGATTGATATGAATCTTGGATTTATACTAATTATTTAGATGATTTATACCAAAGAAAAAAGTATCCCATCCCTAACCGGATCATGAATAATCAATATTATAAAGGTAGAGGCCTAGTGGCAAATTAACAAAGAACTATTGAGCCCATCTCTATGACCAAACATAAAAGAACTTATGGTGTTTGATTTAAAATACCTATGGGTTAACCTATGTATCTTATCTATGTTTATATGCCAATGACTAGTAAGGATGATTCCTATTGAGACATAGGGTCTGATTAAAATGTATGTGTTACCAAATTTGACTTTTTAGTCAAATTAGGGCACCCCTGGTAAAAAAAATTGATTCTCAATCATATAAGGGGGTATAATGTATTTTTAAAAGATTTTTTATAGGTTATTTGATGTAAATTAATGTTTTAATAGCTTTGGTTAATTAGTTTCTAGGTCTATTTATCATTTTGGGTCATTTTAAGGGTAAAAAATAGTGCATTTAATGATTTGTATGGGTTTTTTGGGAAATGTGAAAGTGTCAAAGAGTTTTTTCATGTGAAATGTGTATTGTAAGGTTTTTATTAATTATCACTAACTGAAAATTGCCAAGTTACTCAGAAAAAGGTAATTTTATTAAAGAAAAGAGTGAGTTTAGCACTTGTACAGCCTCCTTGGGAATTGTGCCATGTGATAAATGACAAAGAAGTGTATATTAATATCCATAACACTCACTGATACATTTTTATTTCTTTTAAAATTTCATTTTGAGTCCAAAACCATTTTTCTCTCTTTTCACCTTTTTAGACATGTAGAAGTGACTTACAAGGTTTTGTTTGGTATGGCCAACACAAGGGGTTTCAAGAAAAATTATTTTGGTGCAATATTATAAACTCATATAAATTCATTTCAATATAATATTTTTTATGAATTGTGTAATATACTTCATGAACAATCCATTTGAAGTGGACTATACAAACCTACTTGCTCATCTATGCACCCTTTAGGTTTTGGTCTTGTTTGGAGGATTCCATATAATATAGCTACTGAGAAGAGTTATAAATGATTTTCAATACCTATCATAATTCCTTCCATTATTATTTTCATATTTTACAAATATCTCATGAGCTTTTTGAACTAGTTTCTATATTATTGTCTCAAGTGTAATAGTAGTAGTTTTCACTACTTATAAAAGGTTATATCTTCTGTAAGAGCTTAAATATGAGTATAATATGGTTTTTTAATGTTTAATATCATATGGTATACCTAATTATAAATTTTGGTCTCATAACCCCATATTTTGATAAGGAACCCATGTCTACACCATGCTAGACTAGTCTTTTAACTTGTTGCTAGTTTTGCTCCATATGTCTGCAAGTTATTTTCATGTGATGAAGATGTGTTGGAACTTATTTTAAGTGTCCTTAGTATAAATAATTCATTTAGATATTTTATTTATGTTTTAAGTTGTTTTTTATCCATTCATCAACATATTCTTGCTTCATCTCACACCTTCTACCTATATACAGTCAACACACACCTACAAGTGACTTAGCAGAGGATTGAAAGGGTCATTCTGAGGTGTTAGCATTAATTATGAAGTTTATCAAAGTTAATAGTGTAAATAAGACTCATGAAAACGTTTTTTGGAAATTTTGTATGGAAACATGAAGCAAGGAAACCTTCAAAACATGAAAATGATTGTCTTTTCACACAGTCCCTAAAAGCACTAAACAGAGGTCAGAGGATCTTTTATGATTAGAATATATCATGGTTGAAAGGAATTTGAGACATATAGAAAGATTAATATTATATCCCTTGGTATAAATAAGTAATATGCCAATAATGGGGTCAAGGATATTAGTGGATGATGATGTTTGAACACATCAAATTTGCCTTAAAATCACTAAAATACTTTCATGGTATTTATAGGCATCTATGAGTAAATGGCCTTTTAATGTCTTGAGGAAGAATATTAAACATAAATACATAAAATAAATGGATAAAATAGTATGATTAAATTTTAACTAAAGGTATCAATAAAGGGTTGAGTTGGAACTCTTGTTCATCCCATGGCCACCTATAGATACCCCTCAAGCATGGAGCTAGTAACCTATAGGGGTCAGATAGGTAGTGGGAGGAAACAATGGTTTGTGTAAAGTTATATGGTGTTGACCCCATATCAATGTGATTTTTATATGATACCAATGTTTTGTCCTATAAGTAAGCTAATAAATCCTTTATCTTCATAAAACCACCTCATTCAACCCCTTTGAGACTCTATCTCACTTATATCAAAGTCCTAAAATGAAAAATTATCTCAATCAAGTTGAAAGGCACTATTTTAAGTTCAAATGAAGCATGTAAGTGAATTAAAATAAAATACATATTATATGACCTCATATAATGAATAAATTAGTTAAATTTCATCATGATCAAACCCTTGTAAGTAGTGAACACCTACAGTAAGGTAAAAATCATGGTGTCTCAGTCTAAATAGGAGTCAAAGAAGGAAGGAACTCAGTTAAGAGTCCAAAGAGTATATATATTGAGTTAAAGGTGAGATAAGGTATTATATATTTCTCATAATTCATGATGAGTCTTTTAACATCACAAATAATCTTATTTAATGCAAATGATACCTGCAACAAGATCTTAAGAGGAAATGTCTCAGTCCTCTAGGTAGAGACCCAGTGTTAGTGGTAGAAAGGTTCATTAGTATGATATTAGAGCTTAGTATTGGTGAAAAAAATGAACAATCACATGAATTAACATGTTATTGCTATGATAAAACTCTTATTAAAGGTAAAACAATCTTGCATAGGGTTTTAGACCCCTATTTTCACTAACAATAGGGTTCAAACAAGCAAGGGTAAGATGGACATGAACTTGCTTAGGAAAAGAGTTGAAGTGATTAAAAAACTTAGGATCTCACCATGAAATTCATGATCTTAGGATGTCCTATTATTTATAATATAAATTATAGATCAATTAAATAGCCTTCAATCATGCAAAACACAATCCACTATTAGAGCTTCTCACACACAGTCTTGGTGCACAAAGAATAGTTTTGGAACTTAATCATTAAGAAGGTCAAATGACCAAGTTAAGAGTTGAAATATTGTGTAGATAACCCATATAAATTTTTGAGCCACTTTAAAATTCATAATTATCTTATAAGGTAGGTAAGTGCCCCTTATTTTGTCTCAAATAGGGGGTACTTCTCCTTATGCCAAACTAGCAGATTTGAAAGAAAATGCATAGAAGGATGAGATAGAGGTTGTTTTAACATTTTATGAATGTTTTGGAGGTTTTAATACACCTATAAAAACATGTGAAACCAATAATGAGGAGGTGAAACCAAAAAGGGTGATCTAGATACCAAGGGTTACAATCATGACACACCAAGCAAGATTGAGGCCTAAAGACCAAATGAGGAATCAAAACCATTATTAGAAAAGGGAAAGTTTAAAAAATATTGGATAATTTTGTTTATATTTAGTTAGATGTGTTTAATATTTTGTAAAGAAAAGAGGTTTCAGGGGAACCAAGTTTGAACTTGAGACCAAAATTTGACTTGTGCAAATGGAAGAACAAGCTCCATAGGCCATCTCTTGAAGCTCATATCTTCCATAAAGATATACATGAGAGTTATAGGAGTTTATGAAAGTTATAATAGGTATGTAAAAACCAATTTTTGTAATTTTATATAAACTTGGATGTTGTATCTTTATGAGCCAACCTTAAGAGTGAAAACTAGCTAAAACCCTTGCTAAACCCTGATTAGGACCAATTTTGAAAAGTGGAGTTGGAAAGATAATATAAGGACATATTTTTAATATAATATATATTTAAAATTTTATATTACCCTCTCAAGATACTTCAAATGATTTGGATTCATACAGAATTGTATGGATGATGTCATAAATAGCCTTTTTCTCACCATTTTATGTGTTGTATAGGATACAAGAAGAGTCACAATATGAAATGAATTTTGAGTGGAATAGTAAGACTTAATATAACTCCCCATACTAATTTTTTTCCATAAAAAAACTTCTAAGTTCCCCAACTAGGTGATTCAACTCAATAAGTCAAATCTGGCATATTTGACAAGATAGTGAAGAGGATGGAAAACTTCAAGTGAGCTCATTTTAAGGTGTCCCTAATGAATATAAGGAAATTTATGGTATTTAAAAGTATCATAAACTTCCTAACATGGATTTTAATGGATAAATAATTTTAATTTTGAGGCCAAGTGTGCAAGGTGCATAGAAGAGCAGTTTTCTAGACAATAGATGATGATGGTTCACTTTCAATTGATTTTAGTAGACAAAGCATGAAACCAATGCATGGAGAGGAATTTATTATGTCCCTATCTTGTGTTAAAATCATTATAATTATTCTTCATTAGTTATGGGATGTCCAAATAAAGGCAATCATGAAGGCAATGTTTCTATGCAAAATGAGGAGTTTCTTTCCACTTTTCTTCAAGTTTGTGACTTGGAATGACACTTGTTTCTCCTAAAATTTCATGGTTAAACCAATATAATCTTCTAATACATTTATATATTATATTATTATCTTTAAAATTGTCCTTGTGACCCTTGGACTTATCTTCTTCTCTCTCTCTCTAAAACTCTATAAGAATTGGCCATTTTAGCTTTGTATTGGATGCTCTACCTAAGTATGGTTAATCCCTACTCATTTGTATAAATTTTGATCAATAAAATGAATAATATTTACCTATTATATTAATATTCATAGTTTATTTAATTTGAATGATTTATTTTTCTTAAGTGACACTCTTGTTTCCTTGGCATGTTAGCTCATTCTTGCAACCTATTTATAGTTAGAAAACTTCTTCTTACAGGGCATGTGAAGTGTTTTTTTGGATATTTCAAAGATTAAGTGAGTTCATATTTTAATCAGTGCTATTCAAGGCCTCTTTTCTAGTCCTCCTATCCTAGATTTTCATCTTGACCTCATAATGTAACATTGATGTGAGAAGTTGTAGATTGGAAGAGTGTATGTTTGGTTTATTGTATGGTCTCAAGTGTAATATGCATATGGTTGAATGTCATAAATAAATTTGTTGTATCAACTTAATTATTTTATCTTATCTTTTATTTTATTTCTCTCTTTTCATCCCCCAAAGTTTATTTGTATTTTGATCTATAGTGGTACATCAAGGGAACTAGCCCTATCTAGAGACTCACCTCATCCCTTAGGTTACCCATAAGCCTAGAGGTGTTTCCATTGTGCCACTTAGATGAGGAGAGACTTGTCATCTAATTAAAGGGTGTGAATCCAAGTGAAAATAGTTTTTAGCATGCTCGATGGCACTATTTACCCAAGGAGTTGGAGAATTCTTAGTGTGTTCTTCAACCAATCAGCGTTTTGAAGGCATCTCAATCAACACCAATGATGACTCCAAGTTGAATCAACTGGTAAAGCAGCCCTAGTTCATCAAAAAATTATATTTTGGTATGTATAATCCTAATTTTGAGAAATATAGATCTTATGTTCTTTCACATAGCTTTTATCAAGCTCATGTTTATGTAATCACCTCAAGTAGCTCTCCTAATTGTCCTTCTTCTAGTCAATCTAAGATTGTTAGAGAGATAAGGTTGGAGTATGATAAATAAATGATGGAAGTAGATAAATTGAATGAATTAAATAGATACTAGAAAGAGCTAATATACAAAGAGGAGTGCTTGCTTAGGCAAGCTCAAGCCATGCAATCCATGGAAGAGAGAGTATTAAGATGGAGGTGTCAACTCACCCAATGAAATCAGCCTTGTGTGCCTTCTTCCATCCTAAGACAAACTTCTCTTACACCAAGTGAGCATCCTTGTACCCCAAATCCCTTCTATCAAATGAGCACTACCTCACCAAAATAAAATGAACTAAACCTTCTAGTGTACCTAAAGCATCCGTTTATATACCTAATTAAGGTTCTCTCATTCCAAATACTTTTTTCCAAATAGCACTTGCTCATCAAAGAAGAATGAATAAGTCTAATGACCCATCTAATGCATCCTCTCCTATACCAAAGCAAATTCATCCTACTATTAATCTCTTGCATTTGGTAATCCAACACCAAAGGAGATTAGTGTAGCCTTCTATGGAAACTAAATACTCCAATTTCCTAAATTGTGAGATCTCCTTTGAGTAAAGTCAACCTATCACTCATGGAAACTAACACATCTATCTTCAATTAACTCCTCTCATGCATGTGAAAACTCTTCCTAGTCTCCCTCAACCTCCTCAAACCCTTCAATATGATATCAAGATCCCAAGTTGGATAAATGTATATCATGAACCATCTCAATACCTTGAGAAGGTGAATGAAGATGTTTATTATCATTAGAGGGAGACACATGATATAAAGATCCCAAGTTGGAGGAGTGTTCATCATGAATCAACCCAAAAGTTTAAATAAGAAAGGAAGGATGAATCTATGCCTATTAATTTCACATGTTGGAAGGATGTCCTTAAAATGCAATCAAAACCTAAAGAGGAAAATAAAGAAGAGGTTGATGAGGCTCATATGAATATAAATGCAAATTTGGTAAGTCATCCTCCTATCCCTCAATCTAAAGTGGCTTCAAGTGATGGGAATTTTCCAAGCTTTGATATGATAGTTGCAAAATGGAAAGAATATAATAAAGATACTCCAACATGATTCAACTTAGTCAAGAAATTTTCTTACCCTCCCACCCTCTCCTTTCATAAAGGAGAACATGATTTTTTAGAGGTGGAAGATAAAATTTTAGAACTCAAGGGTGAAGAAGATAATCTAAATGGAGAAGAAGTAGAGTTTGAAGACTTGCAATGGCATCATGGTAACTTTAAAGACCTTAACTCTCTTGATTTTCCTTTGGTTCTCAATGAAGATGAGGGAAACACAACTCTTGAAGACTTTTCAGCTAAAGAGGAGGCTCTTACAAGTGTGTCTCATGAGGATATTGACATTGCCAACACTTTTCAAGTCCAAGAAGAAGCAACAGGTATGGAGCCATGTAGGCATGGTGAGTTTTCACTATCTCTACTTGATAAACTTCCATTTTGTTTTAATGAAGATATTGAAAAATCTATAGAAGGTGATAATGAAGATATTAAAGAAGGTTTTCATTAGTAAGATGATATCTTAGTCCTTGATCAAGAAGAAGAGAAATTAGAATTGTATGGTTTTTACATTGAGGAAGGAGAAGACCTTGAGCAGATTGAATAAGCAAGTGATTCCTTTTGGGATGAACTTGAAGATTATTGTCTTAGTTTAAACATTAGACTAGAATTCCTTATTCAACAAAGAAATGAATAATATAGGGATCATTTTGTAAATATAATTTAAAAAATAGAGAAGGATGAAGTTGCTCAAGACACATACCAAGAAGGACATAAGCCAAATAAGTCTACCAAAGATGAAATTGTAATTATAGATGCATTGATAAGCTATACTAGCATGAAGGATCAGCATAAGACATATCAAAAAGAGCAAGAAGAATACATATATGTTGGATATATGTTTGAATATGATCTAATTGGATACCTACCAACCAAGGTGACAAGCAATAAGTATGAGTCACCAAGCTTCTACTTCAACAAACCACTTGTTTGACACCATGAGGTTTATTGTCATGGAAGAGACCTAAAAAAATTCCCCTTTGATCCAAGAGGAAGGTGTGATTATTTTTATTTGTACATAATAGGTTTTTTTAATTTCCCCTAACTACTTAGAGTACATGTGTGTGCTTACTTTCTTTGTGTTGTGTGTCTTTTGCTTTGTGTGGTAGAGGTAGTCATTAGTGTCTTATCTTGATCAAAGGTTTGTGGTAAATGGTCAAAATTTTCTTGTTGTCTCCATCCTTAGATGAATCCATAATCCCAATGGACTAATAAGGCTATTGGTCTAGTTAGTATAGCAGCATACTACCCCTAGAGTCACCAATTTATTGACCAAATTTGACTCTTTAGTCAAATTGGGGCACTTGTAGTAAAAAACTTGATTTTTAAGCTTATAAGGGGGTATAATTTATTTTCATGAGATGTTTTATAGGTAATTTGATTTTAATTAATGTTGTATTAGCTTTGGTCAATTAATTTCTAGGTCTAATTATCATTTTTGGTCATTTTAAGGGTCAACATAGTGCATTTAATGCTTTGTATGGGTTTTTTGGGAAATGTGCAAGAGTCAAAGAGTTGTGTCACATGACATGTGTCATAGAAGGTCTGTAGTAACTATCACTAATTGAAAATTTCCATGTTACTAAAAAATGGTAATTTTCTTAAAGAAAAGAGTGAGTTTGGCACTTGTATGACCTCCTTGGGAACTATGCCATGTGATAAATGATCAAGAATTGTCTCTTCATCTCCTTAAAATTCACTAATATGTTTTGTTTTCTCTAGAAATGTCATTTTGAGGCCAAAACAGGTTTTCTCTCTTTCACCTTTCTAGACATGTAGAAGTGACTTACAAGTTTTTGCTTAGTACTACTAGCACAAAGGGTTTCAGTCAAAATGCTTATATAAGAATATTATACATTTAGATAGCTTAATTTCCATATAAGAATTTTTATGAATGGTTGCCTATGATTCATGAACCATCCATTTGAAGTGGACTATACAAACCTTCTTACTCATATATGCACCCTTCAAGTTTAGGTCCTATTTGGAGGATTCCATAAAATATATCTAATGAGATGGGTTCAAAATTATGTTAACTCCATATAATAATTCCTTCCATGATTAGTTTTATACTTTACAAACATATCATGAGCTTTAGGTCTAGTTTGTAGATTGTTATCTAAAGTGCAATGGCATTCATTTCCACTACTTGCAAAATGTTATGTATTATATATGATCTTAAATATGAGTATAATATGGTTTTCTAATGTTTAATATCATAAGGTCTACCTCCTTAAAAATTTTACTCTCACAACCCCATAGTTTGATAAGGAACCCATGTCTACACCATGTTAGACTAGTCTTTCAACTTGCTTCCAGTTTTGATCCATATGTCTACAAGTTATTTTCATGTGATGAGTATGATTTGGAACTTATTTTAAGTGTACATAGTGTAAATGTATTTAGATAGTTTATTTATGATTTAATTAATTTTGGAGCCATCCATCAACCTATTATTGCTCCATCTCTCACATTTTGCCTATATACAATCAACACACACCTAAAGGTGACTTGTCAAAGGATTAAAAGGGTCATTCTAAGGTGATAACATTGATGATGAATTTTATTAAAGGTCCTAGTGTAAATAAGACTCATTAAATCCCTTTTTGGAAATTTTGGATGACAACGTGAAGCAAGGAAACCTTCAAAATATGAAAATGACGGAGTCTTAACACACATCCCCTAAAAGCACTAAACAGAGGTCAGAGGGTCTTTTATGATTATCATATAACACGGTTGAAAGGAATTTGAGATATCTAGATAGATTAATCTGGTATATATTGGTATAAATAAGAACTATGCCAAGAATTGGGTCAAGGAGATTAGTGGATGATAAAGTTTGAACAACTCAAATTTTCCTTAAAATCACTAAAAACTTTAGTGGTGTCTATAGGCTTCTATGAGTAAATGGCCTTTTGATGTATTGAAGAACAATATTAAACATAACTCCATGAAGGAAGTGGATAAACTAATATAAGGAGGCAAAGTGGAACTAAAGGCATCAAGAAAGGGTTGAGGTGGAACTCTTGTTCATCCCATGGCCACCTACAAGTACCCCCCAAGCATGGAGCTAGTAACCTATAGGGGTCAGATAGGTAGTGGGAGGAAATAGTGGTTTGTGTCAAGTTATGTGGTGCTCAACCCATCTCAAGGTGATTCTGAGATGTTACCAATGATATTAATCCTATAAGGAAGCCAAGAAATCCTTTATCTTCATCAAACCACCTCATTCAACCCCTTTGAGACTCTATCTTATTTACAACAAAGTCCTAAAAGGAGAAAGTGTCTCAGTTAAGTTGAAAGGCATTATTTTGAGTTCAAATGAGGAATGTAAGTGAATTAAAATAAAATCCATATTGTATGACCTTAGAGAATGAATAAAGGATTTAAGTTCCATTATGATCAAACCCTTTTAGGTAGTGAACACCTATAACATGGTAAAAAGCATGGTGTCTCAGTCCAAACAAGAGTCAAAGAAAGAAGAAACTTAGTTAACAGTCCAAAGAGTATATATAGTGAGTTCAAGGTGAGATAAGGTATTATATAGTTCTCATAATTCATGATTAGTATATTTTAACATCATGAATAAGCTTAGTTAATGTAAATGATACCTACAACAAGATCTTAAGAGGAAATGTCTCAATCTTGTAGGCAAAGACCTAGTCTTAGTGGTAATAAGGTGCATTAGTATGATATTAGAGTTCAGTATTGGTGAAAAAATGAAAAATAACCTCAATTAAAATGTTATTGATGTGATAAAACTCTTCTTAAGGGGAAAACAAGCTTACACATGGTTTTAGACCCCTATTTTCACTAACAGTAGGGTCCAAGCAAGCAAGAGTGATGGACATGAACTTGATTAGGAAAAGAGTTAAAGTGATTAACAAAATAAATATCTCACCATGAAATCCATGACCTTATTATGTCATATTATCTATAAGGCTAATAATATATCAAGTAAAGAGCCTTAAATCATGCAAAACATAGTCTAATATTGGAGCTTCTCACACATAGTCTTGGTGCACAGAGAATAATTTTGGAACTTAAGCATTTAGAAGGTCAAATGACCAAGTTAAGAGTTAAAATATTGTGAAGAGAACCCCTATTAATTTTGGAACCACTTAAAACATTCATCATTGTCTGAGAAGGTAGGTAAGTACCCCTATTTTATCTCAAAAATGGGGTACTTCTCCTTATGCAAAACTAATATATTTGAAAGAAAATGCATAGAAAGATGATCCATAAGTTATTTTAACCTTGTATTAATGTTTTTAAATTTTTAATACACATATAAGAACATGGGAAACCAATAATGAGGAGGTGAAACCAAACAGGGTGGTCTGGATACCAAGGGTTGTAGTCATGACACACCAAGCAAGATTGAGGCCTAAATACCAAATGAGGAGTCAAAACCATTACTAGAAAAGGAGAATTTTATAAACTGTTAGATCATGTTTTTTATTTTTTTTTAGATTTTTTAATATTTTTAAAATAAAATAGGTTTTAGGAGAACTAATTTTGAATTTGGGACAAAAATTTAACTTTTACAAATGGAAGAAGCTCGATAGGCCATCTTTTGAAGTTCATATATTTAATGAAGATCTGAATAGGAGCTATAAGAGTTTATGAAAGTTATAATAGGTATATAAAAACTAATTTGTGTATTTTTTTATCAAATTGGATGTTGGATCTTTACGAGCCAACCTTAAGAGTGAAAACTAGCTAAAACCCTTGTTAAACCCTGATTAGGACTAGTTTTAAAAAGTGGAGTTGGAAAGCTAATCTAAAGACATATTTTGAAAATAATAGGTAATATAACTTTGATAGGACCCTCTCAAGATACTCCACATTCTTTTAATTTATACGGACTTGTATAGATGAGGGAAAAAGTAGGATTTTTCTCACCATTTTATGTGTTTTATAGGATAAAAGAAGATTCAAGAGATGAAATAAATTTTGGGTGAAATATTAAGACTTATTATACCTCACCATACTCATTTTTTAAATGAAATAACTTCTAAGTTCCCAAAATAAGTGATTCAACTCAACCAGTCAAATCTAGCATATTTGACAAGCTAGTGAAGAGGATGGAAAACTTCAAGTGAGCTCAATTTAAGGTGTCCCTTATGCCTATAAGGCCATTTAGGGTATTTAAAGGTTTAATAAACTTCATATTATGTATTTTAATGGAAAATTAATGATAATTTTGAGTCCAAGTGTACAAGGTGCATGGAAGAGTAATTTTTTGGACAATAAATGATGATGGTTCACTTTCAGTTGATTATAAAAGACCAAGAATGAAAAAAATGAATGGAGATGAATGTATGATTTCCCTACATTTTATTCCAATCATTATAACTGGTCTTAATAAATTATGGTATGTTTAACAAAGGAAATCATGAAGGTGTTAAGTTGTGGAGCTAAAAGCTTCACTGTTATGTAAATGTGGAGGTTGTTGGGCTTAGCCAGTAACCAACATCAGTGGTATCACCGACATCAATCAGGCATGGATCAGATTTGACTGACATCGATTAGGGATTGGCCGATGTTATTCATATGTAGACTGACAGTGACTGGCGTCGGTCACCTGTGTGTGTGTGTTTGTATGTGTTTCCAAAATTAGATTTGTTCTAATTTTAGGAGGATAGAGTGTTTGCATGTAAAGACTAATTTTAGTCTTGAGTCTATGTTTCTAATTATTGTATTCCTTGGATCCTATTTAAGAGACCCATGGGGCATGTATTGTAAGCAAGCAAGTAAGCAAGGTTAATTAGATCTATAAGGTGTAAGATCAAGAAGATCAGCTGAAGTAAGGGAATAACAACTTGGTTATTGAGTTGATTGTAATTGATTGAGAGAAATCTTGAGAGAAATACTATACACCTAAGAGGTGTGGGAAGATTGAGATTTCTTCATTGTATTCTGGAAGAGTTTAATACAAGATTGGTTGTTTCTTGTATCTCCTATTATTTTTTGTTTCTGATTTCTAGTTACTTATTACTTCTGGTTCAATTCCGTGTTTAGTTGCTTATACAAAAGTAATCAATTTTACTCTAAGTTCCTAACATCTGGTATCAGAGCTAGGATTACTAAAAAGTGGTAGAGTGGGTTAGTGTTTGTTGATTACAAGTTCACTCACAGGGGCTTCTGTTTGAGTGGGAGCAAAGCAATGGTAGAAGAAAGTAAACTAAGAATGGAGAAATTCAATGGCAAGAATTATCAATTATGGAGGATGCAGATAGAAGATTATCTATATCAGAAAGATCTATTTTTACCATTGGGTGGAGTTTCAAGTAAGCCCATAGATATGCAAGATGAAGAATGGAATGTTCTTGATAGAAAGGCTCTTGGATCTATAAGGTTGAGCATGCATCTTCTGTGATTTCTAATTTATCACAGGCAAAGACAATGGTAGAGTTAATGGATACTCTGGCAAACTTATATGAAAAACCCTCAGCTTTGAATAAGGTATATCTTATGAAGTAATTATTTAGTTTGCAAATGCAGGAAGGTGGATCTGTATATAGTCATCTTAATGATTTCTATGAAATTGTAAATCAGTTAAATTCATTCAAAATAGTTTTTGATGATGAAATTAAGGCTCTCTTAATCTTATTCTCTTTACCTAAAAGCTGGCATAGCTTGGTAATGGCAGTTAGCAATACTGCATCTGCTTCAAATATCTTGAAAGTTGATGATGTTTTTAGTGTAATCTTGAATGAATAAATTCACAAGAAAAGCACAGGGGAAACATCAGGTAATGCTTTAAGTATTGAAAGTAGGGGAAGGCAAAGAGAGAAGGGAAAGCAAAGGAAATCAAGGTCAAAGATGGGAAGGAGATCCAAATCTAGAAATGGAGGTATAATCTGCTAGAATTGTGGAAAGAAAGGGCATGCAAAGAAAGACTATTGGTTGAAGGATAACAAAGAAAATCAGCAAGAAGTTAATAAGGAAGCAAATGTTACAGGTATTGTTGCATAGGATGCTCCTATATTTTATTTGGATAGTCAAGTAGAATCATGGGTTTTAGATTCTAGTGCTTCTTTCCATGCAACCCCAAATAGAGAATTTTTTAATGATTATGTCCATGGAGATTTTGGAAAAGTTTATTTAGGGGATGGTGAGCCTTGTCAAATTGTTGGCAAAGGAAAAGTGCAGCTGAAATTGTAGAATGGAAACACATGGGTGTTGAAAGATGTCATGCATGTACCCATCTTGAAGAGGAATCTGATTTCTACAGGAAAGTTGGGTGATGAGGGTTGCATAGTAACTTTCACAGTAGAATCTTGGAAAGTTTCCAAGGGTGCACTTTTATTAGCAAGAGGTAAGAAAGTAGGTACACTTTATCTATCTACTTGTATTAATGATTCTCCTTCTATTTTATCTACTTCAGATGTAGATGCAAAGATGTGGCTCTGTAGGCTTGGTCACATGAGTGAGAAGGGAATGCATGTTATTAAGTCAAATGGTAAGCTTTTAGATTTGATAGACTAATATTTTTGTGAGCATTGTATTTTTGGGAAATAGAAGAAAGTGAGGTTTCTCAAGACTGGGTCAATAAAGAAGGAGCACAAGTTAGAGCTTGTTCACACAGACGTGTGGGGACCAGCTCAGGGAGCTTCTATTGGAGGATCACAGTATTATGTTTCTTTCATTGATGATGCTACAAGAAAGGTATGGGTTTATTGCATAAAGAGGAAGATGTTTTTGACACATTTAAGAAATGGAAAGCTTTGGTTGAGAATGAAATAGGTTTGAGATTGAAGTGCCTTAGATCTAACAATGGTGGTGAGTACTGCAGCAATAAATTCAATAGTTATTATTCTATGAGTGGAATACGTAGGGAAAAGATGGTTCCAAAGACACCTCAGCAAAATGGAGTTAATGAAAGGATGAATAGAATAATAATGGAGTGTGCACAGAGTATGAGGTTGCATGCTGGTTTTCCCTTAAAGTTTTGGGTAGAAGCTGTTGATACTACAGTTTACCTAATTAACAGAGGACCTTCTACTACTCTGGATGGTGGAATTCTAGAAGAGGATTGGATAGGTAAAAAGGTAGATCTTTCATTTCTCAAAGTTTTTGGTTCTAAAGCTTTTGTGCACGTTGATAAAGAAACTAGAAAGAAGCTGGATGCTAAATCTATTCAGTGCACTTTCATTGATTATGGCTTTGGAGATTTTGGATTCCAATTATGGAATTCAGAAACTAACAAAATTATTAGAAGCTATGATGTAGTTTTCAGTGAGAAGGTGATGTACAGTGATCAGCTCAAGAGGCTAAATAATTTTGAGCAGGGAAATCTTGATTTGGATGAGGTAATGATCTAAAATGAGCTCGTAGGTAAAAATCATCACTCACAGGAAAACACAAAGACTGACGTCAATCAGGTAACCGACGTCAGTAGTCAAGTAAGAACCAATGTTGGTTAGACAATAACCGATGTCAGTCAGGTTGGTCAGGTGGAACCAATATCGGTCAGGTGCAGACTGAGAGTTGACCAGGATCGGTCACTGACAAAGAATTTAGGTGGACAACAAGTTGTAAATGAGTCTCAAATGCCCATAAGGAGAACTAAAAGGGTAAGTAAACCTCCAATTCATTATTCCCATTCTTTATACTATGTGTTGCTCACTGATGGTGGAAAACTAGAAAGTTTTGATGAGGCAATGCAGGTAGAATCTAGGAAACAATGGGAGCATGGCATGAATGAGGAAATTGATTCCTTGGAAAAGAACCAAACATGGGATTTGGTTGAGTTTCCAGCTGGAAAGAAAGCACTAAAAAATAAATGGGTATATAAGTTAAAGGAAGGAGAGAATGGACAAATGAGACATAAGGCTAGGTTGGTAGTAAAGGGATTTGTACAGAAACCAGGTATTGACTTTGGCAAAATCTTTTCTCCTGTAGTAAAGATGACTTCTATTTAGACTGTATTGTCTTTATTTGCTATTGAGGATTTGCATCTTGAGCAGCTTGATGTTAAGATAGTGTTTCTTCATGGAGATTTGGATGAAGAGATATATATGGATCAGCTGAAAGGTTTTAAAGTCAAAGGTAAGGATAAACTTGTGTGCAGGTTGAAAAAAAGCTTATATGGTCTTAAGCAAGCTCCAAGATAGTGGTATTTAAGGTTTGATAGGTTTATGATAGAGCATGGCTTTAGTAAATGTCAATTTGACCATTGTATTTATTTTACCAGATTGGATAATGGTAGTTATATTATCTTGTTGCTGTATGTAGATGATATGCTTGTTACAGGTTCACACATGTAGGCAATTACTGAGCTAAAGGTAAAATTAGCTCACACATTTGCCATGAAGGATTTAGGAGCAGCAAAGAAAATCCTTGGCATGAGTATTAAGAGAGATAAGAAAAATCACAAGCTGATTTTGTCTCAAGAGGATTATGTGAATAAGGTGTTGGAGAGGTTCTATATGCAGGATGCAAAACCGGTAAGCACACTTATGGTTGGACACTTCAAGTTGAGCAAAGAACAATGTCTTAAATCACATGATGAGGTTGAGTACATGAGCAAAGTTCCATATGCTTCAGAAGTTGAGAGCTTAATGTATGCAATGGTATGTACTAGACCTAATATTGCCCAAGCAGTGGGAGTTGTCAGCAGCTTATGGCCAATCCAGGAAAGGAACACTGGAAAGCAGTTCAGTGGATTCTCAGATATTTGAGAGGGACCAGCAGTAGGTATTTATGTTATGCAGGGTCAAACACTTCTCTACATGGGTATGTAGATTCAGATATGGCAGGTGACTTAGATGGCAGGAGAAGCACCATAGGATATGTGTTCATTATTGGTGGAATGGCGGTTAGCTAGATTTCAAAGTTGTAGAAGGTTGTTGCCTTGTCTACTATAGAGGCATAATACATTATAGTCACAGAGGCTAGCAAGGAAATGATATGGATGACACGGGTCATGGAAGAGTTGGGAAAGGAGCAAGAGAGTTGCAGATTGTACAGTGATAGTCAAAGTGCAATTCATTTGGCAAAGAATTCAGCCTTTCATTCAAGAACCAAACATATACAGCTTAGGTACCACTTCATTTGATAGGTATTGGAGGATGGACAGTTGAAGTTGGAAAAGATCCATACAGATAAGAACCTTGCAGATATGTTAACAAAGCTGATAACAAAGGAGAAGTTAAATATTTATTCAACTTTTGTTGGCCTTCAAGATTGAACTTGAAGAGGGAGAAATAAGCCAAAGAAACAAGATAGAGGATGTTGCTATACAGGTACAGGTGTAACTATTTATCTCTAAGTGGGAGATTGTTAAGTTGTGGAGCTAAAAGCTTCACTATTATGCAAATATGGAGGTTGTTGGGCTTAGCCAGTAATCAACATCGACAGTATCATTGACATCAGTCAGGCATGGATCAGATCTAACCGACATTGGTCAGGGTTCGGCTAACATCGGTCATATGCAGACCGACAGCGACCGGCGTTGGTCACCTATGTGTGCATTTACATGTGTTTTCAAAATTAGATTTGTTCTAATTTTAGGAGGACAAAGTGTTTGCATGTAAAGACTAATTTTAGTCCTGAGTCTATGTTTCTAATTATTGTATGGCTTGGATCCTATTTAAGAGACCCATGGGGCATGTATTGTAAGCAAGCAAGTAAGCAAGGTCAATTAGATCTACAAGGTGCAAGATCAAGAAGATCAGTTGAAGCAAGGGAATAACAACTTAATTATTGAGTTGATTGTAATTGATTGAGAGAGAGAACTCTTGAGAGAAATACTATACACCCAAGAGGTGTGGGAAGAGTGAGATTTCTTCATTGTATTCTGGAAGAGTTTAATACAAGATTGGTTGTTTTTTATATCTCCTATTATTTGTTGTTTCTAATTTCTAGTTACTTATTTCTTTTGGTTCAATTTCGTGTTTAGTTTCTTATACAAAAGTAATCAATTGTACTCCAAGTTCCTAACAGAAGGTAGTTTTTCTATGCAAAATGAGGAGTTTCTTGCCACTTTTCTTCAAGTTTGTGACTTAGAATGTCACTTATTATTATTTACCTTTCATGGTTCAAACCATATCATCTTCCCATTAATGGATAAATGATATTATTATCTAAAAAAGTGTCCTTGTGACCCTTGGACTTCTCTTCTTCTCTATCTCTCTCAAACTCTATAAGAGCTAGCCATTTTGGCTTTAAATTGGATGCTCCACATGAGTATGGTGAATACCTATTCATTTTTATACCTTTTGATTAATAAAATGACTAATTTTTACCTCTTATATGATTTTTCATATTGTATTTATTTGAATTATTGATTTCACTTAAGTGACACTCTTATTTCCTTAGCATGTTAGCTCATTTTTGCAACCTATTTATGGTTGGAAAAATTCTTTAGGGAATGTGAAGTGTTTTTATGGATATGTTATAGATTAAGTGATTTTTTATATTAATTAGTGTCATTCAAGGTCTCTTTTCTAGTCCTTCTAGCCTAGATGTTCATCTTGACCTCATAATGTAATATTGATCTGAGAAGCTATAGATTGGAAGAGTGTATGTTTGGTTTGTTGCTTGGTATCAAGTATAATATGAATATGGTTGGATGTCATTAGTAAATTTGGTGTATAAAATTCATGATTTTATATTTTATTTCAATTTCTTTCTCTTTTCACCCTGCAACGTTTAGTTATAGTTTCACCCATAGTGGTACATCAAAGGAGTTAGCCCTATCTAAAGACTCACCTCATCCCTTAGGCTACCCACAAGCCTAGAGGTGATTATATTGTGACACTTAGATTATTATATCATTTTCATCTCCTCAAATGGTGAAAATCAAAGTGACAATATTATACAATGACTTATCTAATACCAACCTATTTAACCCTCATGTTGTATGTACCATTACAGCTATCATTGGTCATTCCCCACTTTTCATTCATCATTCATAACTCATATATTGGTACCAACAAGAATCCACAATATCACTCAATTATTTCAAAAAAAACCATATTATTTGTGAATTTTTGGGTCTATGATACCATATTCCACTTAGAGATCATAAACAAGGTTTTTCTATTAGATTGGATCCTATTACCTATTTTGGAGAGAAGTTAAAATTACTTTGCCAAAAATAAAAATAAAATCAAAAATTAGGGTACCAAAGTGAAAACCTATTTGATATGCTTTTGGACTAGGGTAGTAGTAAATAAAAAGGCTAGTCTCTTGGTTAAAAATAGTTTTAGGTACCATTAGATGGGGATGTTCACCTTCCTTGGATGAAGATCAATATGCCACCAATGACACAATCATATTTGGGTTTGAAATTAGTGAAGAATAAAAATGGGAATTTTAATATATTGTACAATAATGTATATAATTATTTATAACATGGCCCTTTACACCATTAGGTGATTCTAATTCATCCTATTTGGGGTAACTTGATGAGCTAGTCTAAACAGAGGATTTTGATATAGCTAACCAATTAATGTATTTATTAACTCTCTTAGAATATGGTTCTACACTCCCTATGGAGGATACTTCTAAGGTCAACATTGGAACATGATCAATCCAAATTGGATCAAATTAAGCACATCTCTCACTAAGGAGGAATGTCAAGTGATTACTTCTCTCTTGAGGGAGTTCATTGATATATTTACATGGGCCTATTATGATATGATAAGATTGGACCCTTAATTGGTTTTACATCATCTTGTAGTAAATATTTATGCCAATCCCATTAAATAAAATCTAAGGAAAATTAATCCTTGTATTATTGTATTGGTCAAGAAATAACTAGAAAAACTCCTAGAGGCAAGATGCATTCATCCCATTAACTATTCATAGTGGATATCCAACATTGTGCTAGTTATAAAAAAGCTATAAGTATCAGATTAGGTATCGATTTATGAGACATCAAAAAATAATACCTAAAGAATTTATTTCCTCTCCCAAACATTGACATGATTTTTCTATCTCATGGATGGTTTTTTAGGATATAGTCAAATAAAGATCACACCAAAAGACCAATACAAGACAATATTCACCACTCTTTAGGAAACCTTTTGCTATCAAGAAATGCCTTTTGGCCCAAAAAATGTTAGTGCCATGTAATATCATGCAATGACTTTCACTTTTCATGACATGATGCATGATATTGTCAAGGATTATATTAATGACATTTTAGGTAAATCTAATACTATAGCAGTCCATCAAGAGATGTTTTGTAAAATATTGGAATGCCTCCATGAGTATAAAGTAATTTTTTACCCTAAAAAGTGTCTTTAGCATCACTTGAAGCAAATTAATAAGATTCATTTTCTCTCACAGGGGCATTTAAGTTGATCTATCTAAGGTTAAGGTCATTATTGAGATACCATCATCATCTACTTTGAAGTAGCTTCATAGTTTATAGGGTAAGATATAGTTAATCAGATGCTTCATTTCTCAACTGACTAACAATTGACATCCAATTTACTCATTTGATGAAGGTCACCACCTTTTTGTGTAATTTTTATGTAAACACCTAAATTTCTTTTAGTTTTGAAATGCACCTAAAATTTATTTAATAATTCTTAAAATAATTCATCACATTTCCTTCCAAATTCAAACAATTAAATAAGTTAAATTAGTCAATTGTTCACACTTTAAATCCTTATTTTAAATATAAAATCTATATTTTACACCTCATTCAACATCTTCCACCTTATTCTCCCTCACATGTTGACTCATACCAACCAAACCCACAACTTTCTCAACCTCTTATGAGTCATCCCTTGAGTTGTCAAGAAGTTTGACTCATTCTTGTCAACTTAGCTAGCCAATCCCATACTTATCTCAACCATTTGAAATAGTCTTCATCTTCATGAGTGAGGACTCATTAGCCACATTTGATTAATTGGATCACTTAGTAAATCCAAATAATCCTCCACCATTGGATCTTCCTCCAAAAAACTATAAATAAGTTTGAAAACCTTCATTTTTAAGAATCCTAATTTATGCTAACGAAGTTATATTCAATTAAAAAGTGAATCCAAGTGAATTAAAGAATACCAAAAATCCTTTTACACAAAAACATTGCCCATTCTCCTTTGCATTAGAAGAGAGAGTAACCAAATTTTTGAAGAGAAAATCAAGTTTACATCATAATGGAAAAAACTTTCACATTTGAAGTATAAGTTTGTGTTTTGTGTTTTTTTAATTTGTTTCTCTATCTTAGGTTTAATTTATCTTAGATTAATATTGAATTATTAGTTGATTTATTATCATTTTTAAATTTAGTTCATATATTCTAGCTTGCTTAATGGGACTTTCCCTCATCTTTTTCATCTTTAATTCATCATAGTTGTATTTAAAAATCATTTTTCATTTGATTTTTGTTATTTTTATTTGCATATGCATTTAATCTTGTCTTTGTGAGTGTTTTCATAAGCTATAGGTCATCATCAAATGTTTTCTGCTTGGCTATGTATGCCCACTGTGTAATAATGAATTCAAAATTATCAATAGTTAAATTATACCTTGTAACAATGAAATCATTTTTTTGACCCATTTTCAATCTCTTTTTCCTTAATTTATTTAAATCTTTGGATTTTTGTTCACCTTCTACTTTTGTTTGTGTTTTTAGTTTTTTGTAATTCTTTTTTATAAGGAAATAACAATATTGATATACTTTTCAATGAAATCATTGTGTCTAATAATGAAATTGTCATTCTTAGTAGCAAAATCATTCAAATAAGTAGAGAAATCATTATATTTCTCCTTCTATATTTATGTTATGTGTTTGCATGTTCAAATAGTTAATTTTTTTTAAAGCAACAAAATCATCATCCTTAGTAGTGAATTTGTCTTTTTTGGCAGTGAATTCATTTCTACAGGTTGAAAATTCATTGTTTTAACTAGAAAATTTATATCTATGGATTATGAAATCATCATACAAGGGAGTGAAATTGTTTTTAAGTGCAAAATTGTTTTTTCTATGTTTTCTATATTCTATCTTTTTCCTATGTTTGCTTGATTACAATTTTGCTTTTCTATATTTCTACGTAACTAAAAATCCATCACAAAGAAGTAGTTTTTTATTTTTTTTTATGGTTTTATTTTTCTCTATTATAAGTTTCCTTGTTCTAATCCTAAGTAAACATTCTAACTATTTTTTTGTAGAATGCTTGTCAAATATAATCACAAAAAAGGCTAAACAAAAACCAATTTCTTTTACTAACACTTTCAATCTTATTTTCAATTTTTTTAGTAATTATATCACATTTCATTTCAACATTATGTTTGTAAGTATAGAAGTTGTATATTATCTTCCCTTGGTGTCACATTGGTGGTGATACTCAAGAATCAAAAATGATTCCATAATTTTTTGTGTTACCTAAGTAGTGTCCATGTATGTTATTTCTTTGGCATCACATTAGTGATGATACTTATAAATTAGAAATGACTACTTAATTTTTGTTTTCTTCTTTATGAGATCTATGACCATTTATTAAACCACCATATATTAGGCCAAATTTTATTTACCAGTGGGGTATATAAATTGAGATCCAACTATTTCAATTGTCTAAGTAGGTGTGTGTTTTAAGCAAACTGTAATGTGAGGATACGTCATGCTTTAATACCCAGGGTTTCAAAAACTACCTCAAAATATGATATCATTGCTTTTCAACACACTAGGACCCCTACAATTATGTTGGGCACTTTGGAATAGGACCCAATAGTGTGAATCTACTTTATCTATTTCTTCCATGGTTTTCCCCCTAAATAATCTTGTTTAAACCATAAGCCAAGGATAAAATCTTTTTCCATTCAAATTTGGTGCATAAGTTAGTGGTTATCATCAAAAATCTAACTTCCACACACCCTCTAAACTAAACTTTATGGTCCATGGGAATGATAGTATCCTAAATTGTTAGTTCCTTAAAATATTAGACTATAGCTAAGAGTACAGATGAGTTAGTGACATTGGAAGGCCCAATAATTATTCACAACCCTCATCTTAGTTTTTCACCTTTTATGTGAATTTTTTTGACTATTTAGAATATAAATTTTGTTTTTTATTTCCTTGTGTCTACCATATGCTGAAAAATCCTTATTTGAAAACTAGTTCTTTTGAGTTCAAACCATATCCTAAAATCAAGCCTTTTTATCAAAAACTTAAAATAGTTGGTTCAAAAATTGAAATTTTTTATTCACATTTTTTGTTAGCATTGTTAATTTAAAACATCCTTTTTTCTTTAAGTTATTTTATTTTTTTAACCATGCATATTACTAGGTAAATGGATATGTTAAATCCTCCCAATGCAAGGGAAGAACCTTTTGGCAATGACCCCTTTCAATTCCCTAGTCAAGAGCATCATATAAAAATACATGAAATAATTGAGCAATAAGAAAAAGAATAAGGGGCTTACCAAGATGAGGGTATCCCCAAAGTTTTACATCTTATACCCTCATTTGATGAGTATATCATGTCTAACAAAAATTATTATTACTTAGAGCCTTGGGCTTTGGAGCAAAGTTCCCATATCTGACTTTGATGGATAAAATTTAAAAAATATAATTATAAGAAAATAACCTTCATCTTCCAATCCCAATCAAAAAAATATCATAAGGTTCTTTAGAGGGTAGCAATGCTCTCATTTCTTCCTCACAACCTCATCCCCAAGTCTTTCAAGACAAAGGGAAAAATATTTCATGCAAGGAGTCATCTCAAACTAGCCATGGTTTTTCCACATAAATCCATGCAACTCAAGGAAATCAAGATATTATGAACTTTTAATCTCATCAATAAATCAATCCCTTTGGTAATCCCAATATGAATGTAAATATAAATTTAATTTTTCACATATTTATCCAAATAATCTGAGTTTGAATATAGCTTCAAACTCATCAATCATGCACCCCACCAATCAAAACTTGAATCCTAATTCAAGTTTGCCCATCATGAAATAAGACAACCCAAACTTAAACACGGGTCTCCCATCTAATTCGAGTTTAATAAATCAACATTTAATTACACCAAATTTGAGTACACACCCAAAATTTCAAGTTATAATCAAATTAATTCAAGTTTTAATCTTCATTAAAATTCATTAATCAACCCAAATCATAGATTTCAAATATTGCCAATCGTATCCAATCTAAATCAAAGCTTGAATACCTATTCTAGATTTCCCAATCAATCATCCAATCCTAGTTTAATGATGATTAACACACATTCAATAATCTAAATTTAGATAATAGTGTACCAAATCAATTTTCTTATTCTAACATATTTGGATCAGTTCCATTCAATCCAAATTCCCATTAAACTTCAAATAAATTTAACTCAAATCCAAAATTTTCATTTAATTCTACCCCAAATCCCAACACAAATTCAAACCAAAACCAAACACAATCTAATTCCAACCTTAACTTCAATAATCCAAACACAAATTCAAATTTTAACCAAAACAAAAATTACCCAATCCAAAATTCCAATCAAGCTAATTAAAATCTTTCATTTTAATCTAAACTTCGTCATGCTTCCACAACAAAACAATTCAAATTTGTCTAACCAAACATGTTTTGGTTACAACACCAATCTTAATTTCATGAATTTTAAACCAAAACACTAAACAATCCAAGTTTTAACCCAAACCGAAATCAAACAAACCCAAACATAAACTTTATACAAAACTCTAACTTTGGTGTTAATCTAAACCCAAATCAAAAAAGTTTTTCTTTTTACCCAAATAAAAATCAAATTAATTTTTGTTCCAATACAAATCTAAACCTTGGTTATAACTCCAACACCTTTTAACACCCTCAAAACATTAACTTCAACAATCAAACTCCAAATAATTTTAATCAACACACTCCCCAAAACACAAATAAATTCTTGAGTCAACCACCTAAGTCATTAAGTCAAATAGACCAACTATCCCCATATCTCATGTATGAATTTCAAAACATAAAGGATAGATTTTAAGGCTTGCAAGATAGAGCTTATAATCAGAAAAAACAATTTATATTTGAGTAAATTTTCTCATATCCATATGATTTAAGTAAAATGACTATACCTTTTCCAAAATACTTTTAACTCCCAAAGTTTGATAAGTATAAAGGTAAAGGATATCCAAAAAACATCTAATTGGCTTCTATCATGCATATGAGGGCATTGCTTATAATAATGAATACATGTTGTGTTTATTTTCATGAAATCTTAGGGACTAAGCCCTTGAATGGTTCTCATGACTTCTAAAAGGATCTATCTTCACCTTTGAAGGCTTATCTAAAAAATTTGTTTGACACTTCTCTTATAATATTAAGAAACACTTGACCACTTTAGAGTTGCACAACACCAAACAACACAATGGCAAAACTTTTACTTCCTTCCTCCAAAGATGGAGAGCAATGGAAAGTCATTTTACATGGTCATTTCTTTAAATAGAGCCTATGGACATTTTTATGAACAACTTAAAATCAGATTTGGGACACCATTTGTTTCTTCTTTGCCCAAAATCTTTTGATGAGATTATTGAAAAGGGAATTCAAGTAGAAATAACTTTAATTAATAAAGGTGTAATCAAAATATTTAAACCAAATAATAATAATTCTTCAAAACTAATAGAAAAACCAAAACTCTTTGCCAAAAATAAAAATCTTGTTGGAGATGGTGTAACCAATGTAAAATAGATTCAAAACCCTCAAACACAAACATACAACCAACCAATCCATAACATTACAATTCATGTTGGACATCTAAAACAAGGGAGACCCAAACATAAGTTCACTAAAATAGGTAACACTTAAGATAATGTTTTCTAAAAACTGGCTTATGTAAACATGGTTATATGGCCAAAAACTAAACCCTTTGAATAAAATGTTCCCAAAGCCAATTGGTACAAAGAATATGAATATTGTGAAAACCATCATATTAAAGGACATTAAACTAATCAGTGTATATGCCTAAAACACTATGTTGAAGACCTCATTGATAGAGGTAAAATATAAATTAAAAACCCATCACCTAAAAAATCTAAAAATAAAAAATTAGGGATATACCAAGACCCATTCCATAATCATGAGCAAGGAAAGGGCAAGCAAAAATAAGAACAACTAGAATCTAGTAATGTTAACCAAGATAGTCATCCATTTGATTCTATAATCAATAGCATCAATATGGTGTATAGACATGTTAATATTATTATTTTGACAACATATGAATATTTCATCACCAAAATATGCACAAATCTTACCCTCCCAAGTGTATTATCCTCTAATGTTGAACATAAGTACAACATTATTGACCATTTTGAGAAAATTCTAGCCAATATTTCAATTTTAGACCTTCTCAAGACATATCCTATGTATAAAGATATTCTTTATAAAGTTATTCAAGAGTTAAATGTCCCTCAAGACATTAATTCTACAAATTTCCAAGTGTTAATAGGTTATTTGGAAACAAATAATCAAGTAATGTTTGATCATTTAGATGTTTCTCCTTTAGGTTCAGATCATAACCTCCCATTGTATATAGAGGTTATTATTTCTAAGCATAAATTAAAAAGGGTTTTTATAGATAATGGTTCAACCCTTAATCTATGTACACTAAGACTCATAAAACATCTAGGATATCTAATAAAAAAATTATAAACAAATATCATTACCGTAAAAGCATATGATAATAATGAGCGTTAGTCTATTGACACAATCTATATTCCTTTAAAGGTAGGGTTTGTCATTAAGGAAACTCTTGTTCATGTTATAAATCTTGATTTACCATATAATATACTCCTTGTACATCCATGGATTCATTCTATTAATTCCATTCCATTCACTCTTCACCAATTTTTGAGATTTTCCCATGCAGGGATGGAAGTTACTATACACAGTTATCCTCATCCCTTCCAATATTGTAAGCTATTAGAAGGTAAATATCAAAAATCAAACTACATACCAGTCACATATGATAATTTTACCCCTATTGAAGACTATCCTTCACTTCAAAATTATGTCCATCCTAAAATATTATTTCAAACACCTCCCTTTGGTGATTGGATTAATACACCAACTTATTCCGTCTCTATTGAAAAAGTATTAACTAATGAAACATCTAACCAACCATCCACACAAGCTTCAAATAGATTATCCAAGCAAGTTTAAAATCAATTTTCTATTGAACAAGATTTAAATAATCCTTTTATTGAGCAATTTTTCAATCCATGACCTGATAACAAAGCATCCTCATCCGCTTCTGCCCAATTTAAATTCATTGATTGAGATATGAATAAGTACATCATCTAGTATTTTTACACAAGTACAATGAACACCAATCCAAATGAATATGTCAAACTAAACCATCTAAAGGATAAAATAATGGTTAATAAGCTTGGTTAGAAAAAAATTCTCAAGGAAGGTTTTCTTTCCAATGAACATATCAAAGATTCAAATTCTTCCTATCTTTATTCTGACAAACTAGCTACTTGTTTTTCCAACAACAAATATCCTATTGCAAAATCCATCATGTGAAATATAATTAATTATAAATTCAAAGGTCTTGGCCTCCATGAACAAGGTTCCATTTAAGCTATCACACTAAAATAAAATGAGGCAAAACATGGTATAGGATTTAAACAACTTAGTGTGCATCTTACACTCTCCCAAAGTGAATCTTCTAGTGAGTCAGATGATGATTCTTTAGACAAGAATATGGGTTCCATAATTAGTCATTTTGAAGATCTTGCCCTTACAAACTTCTTCCTTGAAAATGTCATCTATATACAACCTTACATATCCACCTCTCATACAATGGGATCAACTATCAATACCTCAACTTGATCATTTTCAAAATGATGAATCTATAGCTAAATTATTGAAAACACGATATCAAATTTTAGTAGGTGACCACAAGAAAATATTTCTAATACAACTAGGATATTTAACATACTTTGGGGAATAGACATTACATCATTATATCAATTCCACCTCAACATCCAAAGAAGAATAATTTTAGGAATATTTCCATCATCCTACACCACCCAAAGATTATAAATATGAATCAACTCTACTTATTGAAGAAACCATTACTGTAAACATTGGCACTAAAGAAGATCCTAAAATTATGAAGCTTTCCATATCACTCACTCAAGAAGAAAGGGACATGTTTACACTTCTCCTTCATGATTTATTTGATGTGTTCACATGGTCTTATGTGGATATGCTAGGATTAGATCTAAAGTTAGTATTTCATCACCTTGTAGTGAATCCAAATGCAAAAATAGTAAAATAGAAACTTTGTAAGATGCATCCCAAGATTGCACTAATGATAAAGGAAGAACTAAAGAATTAGTTGGCTATTGATTTCATACATCCTATTGACTACTCAAATTGGATATCAAACATTTTATTGATGTCAAATAATCCATAAGGGTTTAGATTCTCCATGGAATTCCATGATATAAACAAATCATGCCCAAAGGATGATTTTCCATTACCTAACATAGATATGATTGTAGACTCAATTGCAGGGCATGATATGTTATCTTTAATGGATGGTTTTTAGGCTATAATCAGATAAAAATTGATGTCAAATACCAACACAAAATGTTATTTAACACTCCATGGGAACATTCTATTATCAGGCGATGCCTTTTGGTTTAAAAAATGCTGGAACTACATATCAGTAGGCAATGACCATCATTTTTTATGACATGTTTAAAGATATTATGGAAGACTATGTAGATCATATTCTAGCTAAATCTAAATCCAATAAAGATCAACCTCAGGTGATTTTCCATAATTTTGAATGCATGAGAGAGTACAACATGAGATTGAATATGAAGAAATACATGTTTGGTGTAACATTAGTAATGTTTTTAGGGTTTATTATTTCACAATGTGGCATTGAAGTTGATCCTTCAAATGTCTCGGCTATCATAGATATGCCTCCACCTAAAAATATTTAACAAATTATAAGTCTACAAGGGAAAATTCAATCAATCAAAAGATTCATATCTCAACTTGTAGACATTTTTCATCCATTCACCTTTTTGATAAAAAATGGATACTCCTTTTACATGGAATAAAAATTGTGAAAAAGCATTTCACAACCTCAAGCAATATCTTTCCAACCCACTAGTGTTAATGCCACCTGTTATAGGTAAACCTTTTTTCACATACACTTTAGCTACTAAATTTTCACTTTGGGTATTATTATCATATTATGATGACAATGGGAAGAATGAGAAGTCTACTACTTGAGCATAACATTGATATCATATGTAATAAACTACTCTCAAATAGAAAAAGATTGTCTTATAGTTGTTTTTGCTTCTAAAACATTATAGTATTACATGCTTAATAATTAAAAACAAGACTATTGCTAAGATTTAGCCTCTTAAATATCTTTTATCCAAAAATAATCTAATAGGTAGGATGGCTAAGTGGGTTATGCTTTTTAGTGAGTTTTATTAGAGTATGTTAACCAAAAAGAAATCAAAGGAAAAGTTCTAGTAGATGTATTGGTAGAAGCACCCTCAACAACAAAGCACCTTTAATTATATAATTCTTAGATGATACAATCATGTTTATAGATGAGTCTCTAGTTTTGCATATTTTATTTTATGGTTCCTTTACCAACCATGGCTCAGGGGTGGGTAAATTTTTGGTCACACCTAATGGGTATTGCATTCCTAAAGCATTCCAAATTGAATTCCCTTGTATATATAACATATCATAACATGAAGGTCTCATAGCAAACCTCAATATGGAAATCCAATGGGGAATCCAACATATCCTTTTTTTGTGATTCTAAGCTTATCATAAATTAAGTCACTAATGAATTCCAAGATCATGATGATAAACTAATCCATTATAAGCTGATGGTGGATATCTTTAAATCATCTTTTGAGTACATATAATTTGAATAAGTTCTAATAATAAATAATTGACAACTAGATGTTATGGAAAAAATTGGTTCCCTACTATATTTTAGCATAAAACATAACAAATCTATGGTTGAGTACTTAAGGATACCATATTATGATACACTTGATTCAAAAATATTTTGTGAGGTGGTTGGTCCAGCTTTTCCATGGTAATTCAATATTTATACATACCTTCATAATCATACCCTCCCATATAATTTATCATATGGCCAACATAAAATTTTTATTTAATGAATATCTTACTATACCATCATTGGAAACACCCTATATCATTGAGGCTATGATGGAACCCTTTTGTGTTGTTTAAATTCTGAAGAATCTGCTTCAATAATTATAGAAGTTCATGAGGGAGTTTATAGATCACATTCAAGTGGTATGGTCCTTTTGAAAAATATTCTTCAATTATTTTATTATTAGCTTATAATGGAATTTGATTCATGCACCTATGCCAAAAAATGTATGCCCTATCATAAACATGGGGATATTATCCATATTCCCTCATAAGCTTTGCGACCTATCACAACACCTTAGCCATTTTTCATATGGGGGTTATACCTCATTGTAAGAATAAATCCTAGTTCTTCTGATGGACATAAGAATATTATAACAACAAATGAATATTTTATGAAATGGGTCAAGGTAATGCCTCTTACTTATGTTATTGGAAAGCAAATTTATAAGTTTAACTCAACCACATTGTCTATCACTTTGGTATTCCTCCCACTCTCATTTCTAACAATGTTAAATCATTCAAAAATAGATATGTTAAGACTCTACGAAACCTATCATATCAAACATATATGTTCCAATCTTTACTACCCACAAAGCAATGACCAAGATGAGACAAAAAAATCAAATATTTTGTGCATCCTTAAGAGAGTTATCAATTTAGTTGGCCATGACTAGCATACTCAGTTATATCCCACCCTTTGGGTATACTATACTAGTATCCACACACCCATAGGGGAACCCCCTTATTCTGTTATTTATGGTAGTGAGTATATTCTTCCCATAGAGGTCAAGATTCCATTTTTATGAATACCATTAAAATAAATCATAGATGAAGAATCATATCAAACTTCATGCCTAAGTGAACTCGATATCTTAGATTAAAAATAACTCAATGCTTTAAACCATCTGCAAGTTGACCATAATCACCTTCATCTTGGCTATAATAAGTATATTAAAGCTATGGAATTTAAAATTAGAGATCTTGTTCTTAAGGAGAACCAATGAAACACTAATGTTAAAAGAGATAAGGGATAATTTGAACCTAACTGGTTAGGTCTATACATCATTATTACCAAGTATGGATCAAGAGCTTACAAACTATATAAAAAATATGGAGAGGAATGTGATGAACCTATAAACATCATCCACCTTAAAATATTATATGCCTAAAACTTATTATATATGTTGTTATTGGTATATCAAAAAGAGAGAGAGAGTCAAAAACAAAAAAAATGATAAAACAAAAATGTGTACATAGATCGTTTAGATGTGAAAACCAATTTACTAGTGATTTAGATAAGTACCATGGTAAAAATCAAGTTTATGGCACCATGTGTAAAACATTTTATATATTTACCCTAACTACTTGAGGGCATCACCTTTTAGTAATACATTGTATATTCCCAAGTTTATCATTTTGTCATTTGTTAGTCATTTATCTTATAACATACAAAGTTTAGGGTTTCTATTCCTATATGTGAACCTATGTTCTTGATCAATATTATTTAAAAACATATTTTATGTTCCTTATTTCTAAAATCCCAAAAAAAAAATAATAATACAAAAACATTCCAAAAAAAATCAATCTCAACACATCTACAATTCTACCTAACTTCCACATTGTTAACTCATTCTTGGATGGGTAATTTCACATCCTTTTCATCCAACACTAAAATTCTTCATCAATATTCCACTTTCTCATCACTTCCCATGTTGGGAGAACTACATTTGGACTGATATCCCCACATAGACTTTATCTAGGGTAGATTATGTAGGTAGCACTTAGAGACATAGGATCTCTAGGGTTAGCTCAGCCACCGTCTTCCCCATCATCCATTTTCCCAAAAATGGATGAGATTATCCTTATGATTCTTCCTCAATTTTTCAATAACTAGCCTTTCTCTTAGATATAATTGTCCATCCCTTGCTTAAATTATCTTTGTTTACAACTTTTCTACTTAAATCTTTTGTGTGTTTTGATTGTTGTATTATTATTTTTCTATCTCTAACCTTTAAAAATGGTTATTTTTATCCATTTATTTATCCCTAACCATTAATTTGGATATTTTACTTCATTTTGTCTTTAGCCATTTACATGGTTATTCCTTTTACTTTGTCCATTATGATCATTTTTTATTATTAGAGTTACTCTTTATTTATTTATTAGTGTATCATTCCTGCTTAGTATTGTTGAAATTGTCATTATGTGTTCAAAATCATTTTAATTTTTATTTTCACATCTTGTTTTAATTATTTTTTTTTTTGTATTTAAAAATATTATTTTGTAAACTATATAATATTATGGTTGTGGTTTTACTATATCATGGCATACTTTTCTTTTACACAATTTATTCTTTCTTTTGTTCATATGCTTAAAACATTAACATTCATCATGATTATTCAATATCATTGGTGGTAATGTGTTTTACACTAAATTAAAAATTCAATTGCTCAAAGATTAATATTGTTGGGAATCAAGTGTAAATAACAAACACACAAATGTAATGCAACTATGTCACATTCTAATCCATTCATAAAATCAATCATACATCACATAAGCTATAAATTCATAATCCATATGCTGAAACAATTAAAACATGATAGCATAAATCAAAATGTAAGAAATATAACTAGTGATATGATATATCCATACATTTATCAATCATGCATAAATTCCATATAAATCAATAAATAGTTCATCAATGTCTAATCCACATAGTACAAGGTCTCATAAATCATCATGAATATATATATATATATATATATATATATATATATATGTATGTATGTATGTATGTATGTATGTATATAATGTGTCTATACAAAAGATACATCTTAAAATATGTATACATCAATGAAATAAGTATATCATATATCCATTATATCTCAACCTATCCCTCTAACAAAGTGTTTGTCTTTGGAATAGCTCCTCACATCATGGCATGCTCCATGGAGGACTCATCATATGTTATACCTATCCTACTAAACTCTTTGAATCAATTGGCTAAACTAATCTAGCTGATGATGAACATCTCATAGTGTACTCCCTAAAAAATTATGCCCTCTAATAACATGCTTCATCCTCTTTGTATAATATCTTATAATATGTGGCTTGCTCTATTTCCCTAATCACTCTATCTAAATTATTAATCTTACCCTATTTATCTAGTAACACCCTCACCTCTACTAGTTTAATCCTCTCTGTATCTCTCTCCTATGTGTAACACTATATCAAGACTATATAATTTATAGTCTAGGTCTCTACATCATGCGTAACCAATGTTGTACCCATGCCATCTCCATCTATACCATCTATAATCACTTGTAATCTATCAATCTCAAACTGTAATAATTTTATTTTAGTCATTTAGTCCCCTCTACCATCAACTACACCCTATAATCTAGACACTTCTTGATTTAATCCATCAATCTCTCTATCACAAGCTCTAATCTTCTCCTAGAGTCTATCAAAAAGAGAATGTTCTCTTCTAGATCTTAGAGTGCATGAATAACTAACCATATTCCCTCTATCTATCTAGGTATCATGTTTTTCTCTCATGACAACATCCTCTCCCTCTCTATCCTCCTTGTTATCTAACTCTATCAATGGAGTATCTCCTCCAACCCTCTACTCTATATCTAGATCCATCCATGCATCCACATCTATCTCAACCCCTACCTCACAAAAAATATCTACATCCTCCATCTCTATAATCTCCACATCATGTAACTAACTAGTCTCAATAGCACATCCTCTACCTCATGTTTGTACTCATTCTCTATCTCTTGTAACATCCCTCCTAATTTAGGTTCCCAATCTTATGCCTCATGGATGCCTACTCAAACTATCCATTAGTCTCTGCATCCATGTTTGTGGTGGTGCATATCAAATAGTCAGTTTAAGTATTATATATAGATCCCACCAATATACATAGCCATCAATAACTCCTACATCAATCACATCTCTTTTGTCACTCCACCTAATATTCTAACTATGACCAATTATGATCAACTTTTTATAGATCAATAATCATGCCCCACTTTGCTCTCTCCCTCACTAATTGTGTAAATACATGTGGCCCAACTAGTTTATGATATCTCACCCTAGACTATCTCATCACCCTACCTAGGCAATATCTCTATACGTTGTAATAATGTGTCTTGATAATGTAACATGGGGTCATCATATAATCCATGTAAAGGTCATCATGTGGACATTAAAATATAATCTCCTTATAAGGTCTTCAAGTGATTTGATCATCACATAACTCATCAATAACCCTCTTGTAAAACTCCAAATCACCTAAATGTGGTCTACATATACTAATAATCATATGCTACCCATATTCTAATAAATTATCATCATATTGAGTGTTCATGTGTCCAAGTGACATCTCTATAACAATGTGTTCCCAATACCACACCTGTAGTAATATCTAAGGACCAATCTCTCTATAATATGTATAAACTACATGATGTAAATCATGGTTAAAATGTGGTAGAATTCATAGACCCCATGTAAATATCTCACCCACATCCATCATATCTCTAATCACATTTAGAATACTAATAGGATATAACCTCCCACTCTTATCAGGAAGCATAATTCCACTGATAATAGCCATGAGTAATATATTCAAAGAATCCATCTCCAATATAGTATAATAATCCACATCTACATTACTTCTAATAATAATAATTATACCATCACCAGAAATACTAAATAATGTGATCTCATGTTGACCCTTCCCCTAATATACATATCTCCTTCATATTGGAACACCTATAATTTGATACACATCCTCCAATTTGATAGTCATCTCCCATGTGATGTATAACTTTCACTTTGATATGCCCCTAGTGACATATTTTGGGTGTCACTAGGGGAAGACATTTTTTTATTAGGTTGATGATTAGATTTTAATTAATTTAGATTGATAGGATAAAAGACATTTTGATCATGACTTATGATTGTTGGATGATGGCTTTGGATATTTTTATTTATGGCACATGATATGGAATGTAGAGGGGAATCTAATGATGTATGTTCCTATTTATTCCCATCATGTAGTGGGATGTAGGGATTATATAGGTGAGGTGGATGATTAGTGTTGTGTGATGGATTAAGGGGATAATAGGAAAAATAGTCCTTATAAATGTCACTAGGATCCCTATCCTCAACTTTAGGGAAATTTTCCTAAAAAATATCACAAGGATCATGAAGACATGTATCCAAGGTAGGATCATACCTTCTCTAAAAATCTTAAATAGATAAGGCATTCAAAAATTTAGTTATGACTTCATCATCCCGAGTGAGATCAAAAGATATGCATGTTAATTATTTATCATCCTAATTATGGGATCCTTTAAAATCATAAGCATTAGCATCATATATTTTAATATTTATGAATAATGATACTTTAGATGAGGAATATGATTTAGATGTTGGTGTTACACATGATTTTTGTATTGGCTCCAATGTTGACTTTAATGGATAAGACATGATGTTGATAGTATAAAAATGATTGTCCACTATTTTCCTCTCATCATGGGGTATTTGATGTGATGGGTGAGATGAAGATGATGGATGAATAATGTAATGATCAAAGAGAGGGCCATATAAGGATTCATGAGATATATGGTGATGAGGCTTATGGGGGATAGACTTGTTTTGAATAGATGGGTGGTCAAAGATAAGGGGATCATGGAGGATGGATAGGATGTCTTGACTTTGGCTTGGAAGGGGAAGGGATTGATCATGATTAGGAATGGAATTTGGGCATTCCTCTTCTTGTTTACCCATGGAAATAGACTAATCTAATTCACCTTCAATTACTATATCACTATTGTTGATTAGGTTTTGGACATATTCTTGTAAGTTTTGACATTGTTTAATGGAATGCCCCCAAGTTTGATTATATACATATTATCAATTTTCTTTATACCAAGATGGATTAGGATTGGTAGGTTCAAGATGTCATATGGGTGGATAAACCATCATGTTGGCATCAACTAGTTGATGGAAAAGGGATTCCAAGGATATAGGAAGGGGAGTATAAGAACCCATTTCATGTTGTGACTTACATGTGGAAGCATTGTAATTTTGTTTAGATGATGGGTTATGAAATTGGGTGGATGTCATGGTCATAGATGAGGTGGCTAAGATTGGATTCGTTTTACTAGTAGGATAATGGGTAGATGATTGGCCATGACTAGTGGATGGGAGATTAAAAGGAGACTTACATAAAGGGGTTTGTGTTGGAGGTGAAATATGTTGAAGGAGGTCAACACCTTTAGGAAGTGATACATCCATCATAATTAATTACAAGAGGATTTTATCTTTTTTGCTATTTATTAATTAGTTTATGAAAGTGAGGTCAATGTTCATGGTGGTGGGTGATAAAGGATGAGGGAGTGGTGATGGATTATGATTATTAGATGAAGGATTTGGCTATAGATAAGTATGAATTAGGGATAAGAGGGTTTGGATAGGGATAATGGATGGTGTAAGGGGATGGAATGAGGAAAATTTTGGATGGTATACTCATTTGGTAGGGTATTTTAGGTTTATGGGGTCAAAATCATTAGGAAAGTGAGCATCCATCTTCCATAGCCATAAGAGGAATTAATCTTTATTCTCTATGATGTATTGATTAATTAGGGTGACCACATCTAAGAATGATTATATTGATTTGATGGGTTGTGGGATGGTGATTTTGGGTGAATGGGATCAAGGTCTAAGGGTAGGTGATCACCTAACTCTAGTGCCTACAAAAAGACTTCATCCTTATTGGCTAGGATGTATTGGTCTACAAGAACCACTCCAAATCCATGGGAAAAGATAGATGGTGATGAAAAGGTATACTAAGTGTTATTTTAATAAAGTAAAACCAAAGGACCAAGATAGTAAGATAGATGATGATGAGGATGGGATAGTCTTAATGGATTAAATACTATGATCATATTTCAACCTAATACTATAATAGGTGTTAAGGACCTATCAATAATGTCTAGTTTTTAAGATACTAAAAAGGAGTGGAGATTTGATGGGTTCATAGATTTAAACTAACAAGAGGATATGATGATTGGTTTCTAGTTATGAGTAAGATAGGATTATATAGACTAGATTGATGATGATGGGTTTCTAGATTAAAATTGATACAGTAATAGGATGTTAGTAGGATATCATCTAGGTATGAGATTTAACCAATAGGATGAGTGATAATAGACTATAATGATAGGATGATATGGATAAGAAGACTAGATCAAGCCTTAAAACCGATTTTCCCAAGATAGGACAGGATATTATTTATGTGATAAAGGTGATTATGATAAGGAACAATAAGTATAATGATAGGTGATGATGAAGTGATAAAGGGGTAATGATAGGGGTGAGGATGATAAAAGGGTAATGTGAATGAGATGGGCATATTTTAGACCCTAAAGATCCTACTAGGATAAGATGAGGATGAGATTATACTAGATGGGTGATGAGGACAAGGACAAGACAAATGATTGATGATGGACTTAGGATAAGATGTGGAGGATGAAACAAGGTGTGATTAAGATATGTGAGTAATGGAGTGGATGGTAAAATAAGAGGTGAATATGATAGGTAGGGGTGTGAATAATGATGATTAGGACTTAGGATGAGATATGACTAAAAGGATATACAAGAATAAGGTGATTATTAGGTTCTAGGACTGATGGAGTGATGGTGAGTGGATATGATTAGACCAAGATGGGATGAAGACAAAGTGAAAGGATATAATGGTAAGGATGTCCAAGATAGGTGATGGAGTTATAACAAATAATGAGTGGGTTAGACAAGATGAGAGATGGGATAGGATAATGAAAAGTATATACATAGACAATAGGTACAAGTGGATGATGAAAAAGGTGTGCAAGATAAGATGGAGGTGTGAGAGATGAGACCAATAATGAATGGGTGTGGTTAGACTAGGACATGATAAAGTTAATGATGGGGGATTGGATAAGAACAATGATAAGGATATAAGAGGATTTTATGTACAAAGGTGATGATATCAATGATTATATAATTTGAGATAAGATGATATGGGAATGATTAGTACTATGGTAGAACAAAAATTAAGATAAAACAGTCAATTTTGGACAAATCAAGGTGAAGTGATATTGATTATGGATGAGCTGGTATTAGGATAAGGTGTGACTATGATTTGTGAGAATGACTAGATTAAAATATGTTATGGGATAATGAAAAGGATGTACAATAAAATGATAAAAAGGATATACAATATGGTAGGATGATGATGCAATAATGTATAAAAAGGTATGTACAAGTGATGAGATAAGAATGTACAAGATAAGATATAGGTGGTTAAGATGAGGGTAGATAATGGAATGATGATAAGGATGACTATATAATAGAATGATGTTACAAAGATATACAAGACAAAGGATTGATTATAGATATAGGATAAGAGGTGGTTGAGATTAGGATATGTGGATTATGGGGGTGTGACTAATGATGAGTAGTTCTAATGATAAGAGGGGAGAAAAGTATGTATAAGAGAACAATGATGTGTCCTAAAAGCTAAGACAAGGATATACAAGATGATGGTTAAGACTAATGATAGGGGATATGATTGGACTAGGAAGGGATGAGGTGACTATGTGAAGACAAGTAGTTAATGATGCAGACTTGGGTAAGGATGTAAGATGGATTGGGGTATGTAGGTGATAAGGGTATGACTAAGAATGGGTGGATATAAATAAATTAGGATGTGATGAAGACAAGATATGAGGTAGGACAATTCAAGGATATATAATATGGTATGTATAAGAGGATGGTGATAAAATGATGAGGTGAGTATATATAAGATGATGGATTATGCAAAGATATAAGTATGTATAAGTTCAGGTAAAGGTTGACTCAACTCATAAATAACATAGGTCTAACACAACACACATTGAATCAAGCAAGCCACAAACCTATTATTAATAAACTAAAGGTAGTGTAACTCAATGCATGTACCATCCAATGGCTTCATAGATGAGGTTGTAGGCTGATGACCCATTATGGTATCAACCTAACCCTCTCAACCCTACTCACACTTGATGTTTACTTTAAAACTAATATTGACCCTTATAATAGTACACCTATTATGGCTAAAGGTTCCTATGCTAGGTTGAATGGGCTCTTTAGGGACATCCTCGATATACACAAGGGTAAAGTGGAGCCCAAGTCTATATAGGGTGTTATTTAATGTCTAGTTTAGAGAGTTAAATCTTCCCCTTCATGGATGACCTATATGGGGTTAACTGCTTAGCCTAACGATGGTTGTCCCTGATATTTATACTTAGCCAGAACATGGAGTTCAGATTAGTGCATGATGGTGAAACCCTTAGTCGTTATCCTCCTAAGGATATGGAAAGTGTGTGGGTGTAAATTACACATCACATGTTATCATAGAGGGGGGGCTAACAAATAAATAAACACACTATATGATTAATTAACTAATTTAATTACCTATGTGTGAGGGGCACAATACAATGATTATTTACAAGTTAACACACCCACACACAAGAAATTATATATAAGGAATGATTTTTCATAACAAGATAAAATAGATAATCAAAATTGATTTTTAAAATTCCCAGTGAATTCTTTGATAAGTGACCTACAAGTACACAGATTAGTAGTTTGATTTGGCATGCAAGAGAGGGGTCCTACAACAAAAAGATTAGTGGTTTCAAGAATTTGTTGAAAAGTTGTTAATCACTTACAAAACCATGAATACACAATCAATATAAAGCAAAAATACAACTATAATAGACAATGTCGTAACTAGGGATCAAAACTACTAAATATGAGTTATGATTTTGTAAATGGTAAGATGACCGTGATGGTTAACCTATAAAATTGTAAGATCTAGGTAAAATCATGATTTTAGTCAACAAAATTGATATTAGAGCTAAATCGATATTATCAATTTTTCTATAAACTACAAAATCACTACTACAAATAATAATAATAATAATAATATCACTCTTATCTAAATGTCAAGAGTCACAATTTTTATATAAAAATACAAAACTTCAAATTTTGTCTATTTGACAAAAATGAATGTTTTAATCAGATGATAGGATAGATGCCAAAGACATTAATGTTCAGTTTCCTTTGATAGATTAAAACTAGTTCAAAAATGTTTTCAATGGGTATTTAGATGCTTGACAAAATGGCCCAAGGTTCTAATCAAAATATGTTTTCTAATGGTTTAAATCCCAAGTTTTCCCTTGAAAATAAGTCTACCTTTATAAATGACAAAATTATCAAAGTTGCCCTTTTACTACAATATCACTACTAGATAGATCAATATCACTCATTAAGGATAAAACAAAAATTTTGGTTTTGTTCAAAGCTTCAAAAATTAAATATTTGACTCATGCAAGTTATATATTTAAACATGTATGTATAGACTAAGTAAAAATAGATTGACAAATATAAAAGGATGATAAAAACATATATTAAAAATATTGACTGAAAGGTGTTAGTTTTGGAGTCTAGAATCAGTCTTACAATCTGAAGATATCAAAACTAATGAATAAATTTGAACTGACCAGATTTGACCATCAAAATTTCTACTTATACCTTGATGCTACAATTGCATAGGGTAGAACCATGTTTATAGATAATTGCATGATTAATGGTTTTGTGATAAAATGGAACAAGTCTCAGGTTAGTAATGCATTATTTTTTATTTCAGACTATTATCTATCCCTGGTTCCCTTTTTTACATAGATAGAGTCATATATCTAGATATAAATAGAAATCGCTCAAATTTCCTACAAAAAAAAAGGTTAGAGTGGAATCCATATAATATAGGAAAGTGGTCAAGTGTTAATAGCCTATAACTTGTTGGTTGGATTTGATGCCATTTTATTACCTAGCCCTATGCATTAAAGACAAAAGCTACATTTTTTGATGCAAACATTAATCATAAATATGGTTAATGATAAGTGGATAAAATAAAGAATTTAAATGCACCGTAATACCCTTGCAAAACCATGACTCACAATCTTAACATCATGGATTATGGGTCAAAGCCACTACTAATGAAGTATAGGTTTTGTTTATGAACTAAAATCCTATGGAAACATTAAAAAAATCACAAGAGGACCTATAATATTGTTACTCTCATGACAAAATCGTTACTTATGACTTGTGATTTTTTTCAAAATGAAACTATTAGTGGTTAGCAAGGTCACTACTTTATCAAAAAAATAACAAATGACTAATAAAAATTCAAATCATGAATCATGGTATTGTTTAAGGGATAAAACATATGTGTTTAGATAGAGGATTAGTGGTTAAGAAAATGGTTTAAAAAATCATGACTATGCAAGACAATACCATGATTATCAATGTAATATCATGATTAAAACCTATACACATAAAATTTTAAAAATTTCAAGTTTTTTTTTATCCAATTGACCCTTAAAGTTATAAAAAAAAAAACTAACAAGCAAAATTGATTAATTAGAAGCTAGTGGTCCCATCATGGTCGCTGAAATGTAGAAGGATTTTGAGCTCTATATGAATTAAGCTACCTAATTCAACCCAAAAATAAAACCACCTATTACAAAGGATTATACAAATAAATTATAATGGTATATAGCTTTAAATATTCCTTTTTTCATCTCACCTCCTTCTAGGATGTTCAAATGGATGATTAATTGCATATTAGACTCAAATTTTTGGCATTATGATGGCATGAAGCTAGACGTTGGATTCTTGGATCAAATGATCACTGGACATGGCTTTGATATGAATTCCTAATATTATTTTGACATGAATTATCTATGAAGTTTAGATACATCCTATATTATGGAGGGAATATCAAGGGTTGAAATTCAAAGTTAGTGGGATGAGATCAATGGTTGTAGTTTATCCAAGGAATTAAAAATTCCTTAGAAGCCTCTAGACTTAGAGGATTTTAGAGAGAGAGATTAAGTTAGAGAGGATTATATAATACTCAAATTATATAATCCTCTTAGGGATAATTAGGATTAGAGGGAGGTTAGATATGGATTAGATGAGGATTATGGACTAGGGGTGTAGAAAAGCCTAGGGAGTAGGCTAGTAGGTGGTTAGGTGGGATTATGGGAATTTAAAATTCCCAATAATTGATAACTAGGATTAGATTATGATAATAGGGATTGAAAAGAATTAATGGAGTGGGATGAATAATATTAATAGATGAAATATAATAAAGGAGGGGGATATTAGTTAAATGGATAGGATTAGGATAAATTGGAAGGATAGAGGATATTAGAATGAGATGAATTAGAATAAATGGGATTAGTAGAATTAGTGTCGATTAATCAAAATATTATAAATTGTAATTAGGTGAGATATTTTAGGTGTTAATTAGGCTTATAAGGGGTTTATATGGGGATTATATGAGGATTAACTGCTAGGGGTGTAGGAAAGGCTAGGATGTAGGCTACTAGGTGGGTAGGTAGAGTCATAGGAAATTAAAATTCCTAAATAATAGGTAAATGGGATTAGACTAGGATAATAGGTATTAAGAAGAATTAATGGAGTGAGATGACTAAGATTAATCTATTAAAGAGGATAAAGGAGGGGGATATTAAATAAATGGCTAGAATTAGGATAAAGGAGGATATTAGAATGAGATGAATTAAAATAAATGGGATTAGTAGAATTAGTGTCGATTTATAGGAATATTATCAATGGTAATGAGGTGAGTTATTTTAGGTACATACACTAATAACCATGCCATGGCCATTTTCAATGTGGGGACTTGACATCATAGGAAAAGTCAACCCTACCTACTCAGATGGCCATAAACATATCCTTACCACCATTTAGTACTTCATTAAGTGGGGTGGAAGCCATTCCCCTAACTTATATGATAGGAAAAAAAATATATCTAAATTCATTTTTAATCACCTCATTTGTCGATATGGTATCCCCTCTGACATTATATATGATAATGACAGTTCATTCAAAAAAAAGGATGTCAAATACCTTTGTGTTAAATATAATATTACCCAACATTTTTCCACTTTATGTTACATGAAAGGTAATGACCAAGTAAATACATCTAACAAAAACATTCTCAATATCCTCAAAAATATTTTCAATGATGTTATCTATGATTGGCACTTGTAGCTTTTCTACACCCTCTAGGCTTAATAAACCAATTTTCACACTAGAAAAAGAGCCACACATTATTCCCTGGTTTATGATACTAAGGAAATTCTTCCTATTGACGTAAATTTTCATTATTTACACATTTAAATGAATTTTATCCTTGATGATGAGGATTACATATTAGCTCACTTGTAGGAGCTATAACTACTAGATTAAAAATGTATGGAAACCTTGAATAACCTTCAAGCTTACCAGAATTGGCTATGTGGTCAATATAATAGGCAAGTTAGGTATAGATGATTCAATATTGGTGATCTTATACCTAAATAAAAATATAAAAACACCAATCCTAAATGAAATAAAAAGGAAAGTTTAAGCCTAACTGGTTAGGTCCTTATGTAATTTTCACTAACTATAGTTCTGGTGCATACAAGTTGGCTATGCTAGAAGGAGATGAAATTGATGAACCAATGAACATAATACACCTAAAGTGATTTTTTAGTTGAGTGATATATAGTATTATATATTAGGATCACTTCTTTTATGTCCTATCCATTCACTTTGATATTATACTATACCATGTGCCTTTCCTATTTACCTTAGGTTCTAGTCTCCTGAACCTCTTTAAACATTGGTTCTACTCTATTGGTACTTTATATAATGTTAGTGGTTAGGTTTAGATGTAATTATCATTGGGTGGTTTAGGTTGGATACTATTGATTTCATTATTTAAAGTGGTCATATTTTTTAGCATTATGATAGTGAGCTTGGAAATTGCATCCTTCACTCTTGTTAGTTCTATCTCGTTATACCTTATCATACCATTACACCATTATACTATTTAACTATTCATAAACTTGTTATTACTTACTCACATTAATTTTTGTATGGAAAAGTACAATGGATTTAGGTCCATTTGGAATATGTAGGTAGTGCTCAGTATTTTTTGAAGTCAGCTCAGCCACCCTTATTCCCATGCTCTCATCATTTTATGAGCACCATAATCCATGATCTCATCATTTTTAAATCACTCTTAATAAATGTTCTCATAATTTTATGATTTAACCTATTATATATCTCATAATTATCCATTATTTTGATATGCCTAAACATCACCATAATATGGAAATATACAAAAAAAATCATAATTATAGCCTCCTACATTGGGCCTTTTAGATTGTATCCATGCTACTCAGGATGTGCATCTCCTAGTCAATAGGTATAACTAAAGCTTTCACATGCGTCACAACATGAATATTTCCATTTTCCTATTCCATTTCCTGATTGTGTTCCCTTTCATTTTTAGGAGAACTACATTGGCCTAAGGTATACATGGAGTATGTAGGCAATGCTTGGATGCATGGGGTATCCTGAGTTAGCTCAACTAGTCTCAATGATTGATTTCATTCACTAGTTTCATGAATCATTCCTTATTATAGGTTTGTATCCAAATTATCTCACCATTTTTTTAGTCATATCATCTTATTCTCTCACCATTTTATGAGTCATTTATGCTCTCATCATTTTATGAGTCATTTACACTATCACCATTTTATGAGTCATTTATGCTCTTGTTATTTTGTGAGATTATTCTTGTTTTAAGCCTTTGATGTAGTCAAAAATATGAATTATTAAACTTTTTCATTTTTGAACACTCACTTTTTATTTTTTAGTGTGGTTTTATCCTAAACCATGCTCTCTTAGTTTCATGAATTCCTATACTTGATTTTATCACAATTGTGAGTGCCACCCCTTTTGTTTCACACTCTCACTATTTTACAATCCCATTCCTACTTTCCTCTATGATCAATTTCTTTTACTTATCATCAATTTTCCTCTCCTCCCAAATCCTGGGAGGATTACATTTGGCTTGAATTCCATTTTGGAACTCATGTCCATAGGATTATGTAGGAAACATCCATTTGCCTAACAAATTTAGAGTCAACTCAACCACCCCTTCTTTATTATTCTATTCCCCCTTCTTGTCCTATCATACCTATTCCATTATTCCCTACATCCTAGGATCAACCTTTTTTTAAGCATAAAAATTCTATTACACATTCATGAATTGTGTTAGTAAGTAGTTAGTTCATTACTTTTATGTATTTTTTTTGTTTCTTGAATTTGTATTAGATTAGTTGTTTGTTTTATGTCTTAGAGTATTTTTTTTCATATGCCTTAGATTAATTTGTTTATTTCTTTATGTTTTTTCATTTTGAGTGTTATGTGTCTAAGGATAAATAGTTTACACTTGAGTATTGCTTAAAACTTGGGCTTGAGTTGTTTACTTCTTGAATTTAGATTGTGTTTTTGTGCCTCCCTTACCTTCGATTGCCATAGGTTTATTACATTATGTTTACACTTAAGTCTTGATTCATTATATCTTGTACCTAAGTTATGAATATTTGTATTCACTCCTACACTTAGTTTATCATATTATATTTACCTTTAGATTTGATCGATCATATATTACACCTAAGATGATTATATTTGCATTTAAATTAAGTTTTTCCATGCATATGACACACATTGTTATTATAGTTTATTTATACTTATGACAACTAATGTCATATGCTATAGTAATAATCAAGCCAAATGATCTATTCAATGATGATACCAGTGGTATTTCCTCTTGTTCCCAATAAATATACCCAAACACATAGTAAATAAATTATAAATGAATAGTAATCACTACTAGTTAGGACATGCATCTTTGTACTAGCAAGTAGACCAAATTTATACCTTTCCTCTATGTTAGATCACTATAAATCCATGATTACAGGTTCATTTCAAGAACTCCCTTTGATAATTTTCCATAATGGGGTAAATTATTTAGACTGATCACTAATCACAGCCACCCTTAACTGCCCTACTAGGGCTCTTTCACCATGCCAATGATTATAACCACATTTGGACAAATCATTATTTCAACCTCCATTACTGATAAACTATGTTGTTTTCCTATTTTTGAGGGCCTATTTATGAAACTATTTTCCATCCATTCCATCAAGGAGTAATACAAGGCTCATCAACCACCCTCAGGGGCATTAGCTTGTGACTATTGGCTTATAAATAGTTGTCAACACATTAATTTTTAAAGCATTAGACCATGTTATTTTCCTAGTTATAATGGCCTATTAAATGATAGTATTTACCACCCACTCCTTTGAGTGGGAATCTAGGGATCATAAAATACCCTCTATGACATCAACTTATGACTTTTGGCTCATAACAACCTAGGGTTATCAACACATCACTTTTTAAATCATTAAAATTTTCAACATAATTTTTTTTTAATTTTTTGAGAATATGTTACTATGACTATGTCTTGTAATGCCTACTCAAAGAGGGGGAAAATGTAAACACTAATTTTTGGCCACTTCTATGTCTAAGTAGACTTTAGACTAATTTATACTATGCAAATTAAGCTAAGAAATCATTAAGCATCCCAAATTTGTTCACACATTGGATGTAAGTGCCCAAAATTGTGTCATGGCATCCATATTTAGGTATTACCATGTACACAATAATAACATCTCACTAATTTATCTCAATCATAATGTGACCAAAAAACTAACATTTTTGACCAATTAGGTGAGGCACTTTACCAAATTCTTGAAATAACCAAAAAAATAAGCATAATTAATTAAGTAAATCAAATTAAATTATTAAGTGAAAATTCCATGTGGAATTAGTGAATATGTAATTTATAAAAAAGTATTTTTAAACAAAATATGAGGTCATGATGATGTAATCATCTTAAAAGTTAAGAATTATAAAATATCAAGATAAATACCATAAAAATCAGAAATGTTGAGCCATGCCTACATAAATGCATAATTAAAGGCTTCATTAAATGCATTTGGAGTTATAACCTTAACACTAGCCTAACTAAACCTAGGTTAAATTTATTTTAAAATCTATAAACACAAGTGTTATGACCATTCCTAAACAATCATTTTTGTGCACACTTACTATGGAAAAATTATGAGATAAGCTTCATTGCCATAACCAAGCAAGGAGCCAAATTCTAAGGGGACAAGACAAGGTGCCAGCCACAAAGCATCAAGAATTGACAAAGATCATTTTTATACCATATTGAGTATAATCCAACTTTCATGCCAACAAGCAATTCAAATCATCAAGGTAAAGTGTCATTTTGTCTTCTTGTTGCCTTTTTGTCTTGTTATTTATATTTTTAACCTTAGGTATTAGGATTGGAATGCTAGTTTCATTGATTATTTTTTATTTTATTTTAATATAAATAGAAACAAACATCTTCTTTGTAACCCTATGATATATAATAAAGGTAGTCACCACTCCACACCTCATTATGTAAACAATCTACCCATACATCTATGCATCAATAACTATAACATTACCCTCTGATGTAGTCTACCATTGTATGTTTATAAGAGCTTGGGATGATTGGTTTATCAAGACTTTTTCCCTTGTAGGGTTAGGATACTTATCCTATTATACCTTCCTAATTCTTTAATCATGTGGCATTTCTAAAGAGGCAATCTTTGCTCTGTATATTGTTGCTTTATGATTACTTATATAAACACATTATCCATATGATGTAAATTTATCATATTTAAGTATCAAATATGATTATCTTTCCTCTAATTTTATAAAAACAAAAAAATCTTCAATATGATGTTGTCCTTCAACTCTATAATAGACACAATATTTCTACCCTTGAGGATTAGTCATGTAGTTTCATGTGAAGTGGTTATATTCACCACATAGATAACATTAAATTGGTTGATGAGATTATCAATTATAATTAGTTTTACATCATTGATATCCACCAAAATACCCCCTTATGTCCTCTCTTTTTTTGCAAACCTAAACCTTGTGATTATTTCCCATAAAATGCCCTTGACTATTATTACTATGCATCATATTCACAATATTACCATTATGGAGAAAATGAAATCTAATTTGATTTTTATTGATTAAGAATAATAGAGTTTCATGATGATTGGTAATGTTATTGGGGACATTATGGAATCCATTTGTCCAGACCCTAGGGTTGATACTATGGCAATGAAGGCATCCACCTGGGACCACTTTGTGTTGCACTAGACATTTCCACCTCCAACTTTGGAATTCCCTACTTTACAATAAGTATCTATTGTACTATGACTATGAATAAATTATCTATGATGTATTATTTTAGTTTCTATATATCATGATAACTCTTCTCATCATGATTAGTCAATTTAGAAAAATTATAGTACATGCTCTATGTTTTTTTAATGTAATAATGTAGTAGACAACACTTTGATGTTGCATTTCCTACTACTCTACATATTTCACATAATTTGGTTTTGATTTTAGGTAAATCAATCTTATGGTGTCCTTACTTATCACACTCCATAAACCATAGATTAAAATTGGGTTTATTACTCTCATAAAGCTCATCTATCTTATTAATAAAAGCATCTATTTTAATCTCAATTTTAGAACTAGTTAATAGGATGTATCCATAATCATTAATCTATTTTACATAGTGTATCTACTCATATATCAACTTTAATCTATAACTATTCCTACACAATGGAAAACCTAATCTTTGATTGTAGTCCCTCCACAAACTAGGAAGACTTATACTTATTTTCTAAAGATGAAATTGATTTTTTTCACTACATATGAAAATCTATGATTAATCTCCTATACTGATTCTTTGCTTCAATACTAAATCTCCTTGAGATATTGAATGGTCTAACTTGAACACTAACTCATCTTGAATTTTGTGATTAAATAATCCTTAACTTGTTGAAGACTTAGGTAATTAACATCCCTTTTATAAATGAACTCCAGAGCTCAACTTGTTAAGGCTCTTTTGAGTTCACATTTCTTCACATCTTCAGTAGCCACTCCCTTATCCTACCATTTCATATCATAGGATAATAAATATTGTTTAGGGTTAAAAGACTCATCATATGGTGTTAAAACTATTTAAATTATATTTATTACTAATATGAGTATTGATTAGCATTAGATAATAATGGGGTGTGTCCAAGCAGTAAGGCAACATGTTTTGGTCATGTTATTGTGAAGGTTTGAATCCTTCCATTCTAGCCAGATGGGACAAATATTAAAAGAATCAAATATTTATAAAATCAGATTTCTACTTTTTTTAATTTCTAGTCATTTTATATAATATACTTATGGAAGGTAAATATGATTTCAATAGTTATTAAATATGGAAAGGTATATTTTTATGGTGTAAGATGGGAACATAAATCAAATTAAAATAAAGTCTAATTTATGAAATTAGCCCATTAGATGTATATTATTCTTGCTCATATTATAACCCTACAAGAAGATAGTCCTTCAAAAATATGCATGACATCATGCATGATCTAGGAGGTGATTATTTTAATGTAATGTGTTTAATGCCATACTTGGTGCACTAGTAACTACTACTGACTTCTATGAACTAGTCCTTAAGGTTGTCTTAAAAAAAGTTGTGAAATTTAACCCAACCTCTTCTAACCTATTATTATCTATCATTTTCTTAGATTCTACTTTAATTTTACCAAATTTATCTATAAATTATTCAAACCAATTTCCTCCTGCCTTAACCTCTACAATTTGTTTTTCCTTTGTTGAAGATAAAATGGGCTCATGAGATGCATACTTACGATATGAATGATTTATTTCTTCAACTTATTCTATTTGCAATCTTGAAATTATAATTTTCTTGAGATTGAGAATAAATTCTTCTAGAGAATATTCTTTTCTTAGTCCAAACAATATCCTCCCATTTAACTGTGATCTACCTTTATCCTCTAATTTCTCTACTATTTATCTACTTTCCTCTTTATCCTAAATTTTTTCCATATCCTCTCTATCCCAATCTTTGTCTTCTTATTTCTAGGTACCTTCCATTACTCACTCTACATATTCTCCAAATTATCCAATTTATATAACTTTTTAAGGCTCTATTTGGGCTCCTCTCTCTTGTGCATCCTCTATTTTAATCCTACTCCTATTTCTAGTTAAATTTGGATTATCTTGTTTATTCCACCTTATTTTCTATCACATTTATATTTCTAGTTCCAAAAATTTATTCTCACTCTACTTTTTTTCATCAACCATATTTTGCGTTTAGGTTCAAGTTCCTCTATTTAGCTATGTATCTTTCACTCCTACATCACATGCAACCCCATAATTACCAAATTGATTACTCTATGTTGGTAGGGTTAGGCACTATGGTATTTTTAATTACCAACATATTGATAAGAGTAGGTAGTTGGTAGAGAAAATTTCTTTGAATACCCCTCACAAATAGGTCCTAGGCAACTTCAAAATATAGATATCCTTGTAAAAAAAATTCTTTGATGTAACCATTAATGGTAGTATTTTTATAATGATTTATTTCATGGGTCGAGTCAGTATCTAAATCTCATATTCTATCTAGTTTTTATTCTATTCAAACCATAAATTATATCCTTATATGCTACAAATAGTAGTATTCCAATCTAGATAACAATGCAGCTAGTAGTCCAAGTAAATTGCACTAAAATATTTCATATATTTCTCTGTGTATATTCTATTAAATAACTCCTTTCATAGTATTTCCTATTATTTTTACTTCTTAGTTTATAAATTAATGGATTATTTCATCTAACCATCTCTCTAAATCTATCTACCTAGGTAGCCTATTGCAACATGTTTTATTAATCCACATTCCAACACATTTTCATTGTTCAAATAAGGAACCTTGGTATTCCTTCAAATATAACATTATATTAGTTAAAGCCATCTAATTCAAATACAATTGAAAAAATAGCCACAAATTTCATAACCTTCCAAAATAAATTCAAATTAATTATGCATGCCTCATCCTTCATCATTCCCATTCCTAGTATGAAAAATTAAATTCAAACCCTGAAAAAAATATTGAGAACTCAATAGGCCCAAATACACCAAACTAAGGATCATAAGTTTTTCACACACTTAATTACATATAAAAACCATAAAAACTTTTGAATCTTGCTTGTTCTATGGAGGGAAAAACATTCCAATGGTAGTGGTAGGATTCAATTTCTCAACCTCCATCTTATGCATATCAACTCTCATGGGCTCAAATAATAATTCAACCACACCATTGTTAATTGTAATTTAGTTCAAGAATATATAGATTTAAAAAATGAAGAAAAAAATAAATTAAGAGAAGAGGAAGAATAATAACTCATAAACTTAAAATGAAGACATTAATGAAATCTTTTATTAAACAATGGCTATCTTTCTCCTTCTCCATAAATTTACATATAATGACTCTTTAAATTCCCTTTTGAGTCTTCTTTTCCTATAACACTTTGATTCCTCCTTTCTGACAAAGATGTTTATTTTTTATTTACATATAATGTCAAATTATACTAAATCTCATTCCCCTTTACCCATGTTAATAGATAAGGACTAACCTAATCTCCTAATTAGAAATCAATCATAAAAATCAGTTCCTAGCCAAGTCTGGAGCACCTAAGCCAAGTTTGCAATTATTAAATATCAAAAGCTAGATTACAGGTTGTATCCATACTAAAGGATAACTATTACACACATACACATAACCATGATAAATAAAATTTATTTAATACATCTTCAAATTATTATAAACATAGGAAACACTAAACCACTTAGTGGGGGGAGGTTGGGGTAAGCTCAAACCATCTTTCTTCCCCTTTTATAGGCCTAAACATAATGCCAAAAGTGGATATAGGTTTTCAAAGTAAAGGAGAGATATTTTATATAATTTTTCACATAATAAAATTATTATATCACATAGGAAGATGGTTTAAAAGTAGGCACAATGATCTATGTCAAAATAGTTAGACACATGTCAGAAAATAAGTCTGTCAAAGATCAAATGCTTACATCTAATAGCTACTAGATTCATCCATGTAGGTTCAAATAATAAATTTATAGAGTTGAGTAAATATATATCCATTTTCAATATTTTTTCCACTTTCACATAGTCTAAAATTAAGCAACAAGTTAAGTACCCTAGTCCTCTTAGTGATTTCCATAAATAGTAAAGTGTAATTAAACATATACTTGAAATTCTTACTTTCTTATATTTGATATATATTGGATAATATTAATATTAAAAGGTTTTATGTTTGTTTATATAATAAATCCAAAATACAATAAAACACATTGGTAAACTCAATCCTTATGTGGATCAAGTTAAACCCTAGGTTTTCCCTCCTTTTCCTAAGGTTTCATATTTTTGTATTTATAACTGATTTATAGACATGATTTCTAATTTCCCCCCATTTTACATAAATAATTCATGATTATAATGGATATACATAGTTTATATTTTCTAACTCAAGATATGATTATAATTATTACATGTTGGCTTCCTTGAATACACAATATCTTTAAGAACTATGAAATATCATAGATCAAATATTTATGTAATAATTTAAGATTGAAATTAATCATAAAGAATATTTAACATGCTTTGATTATGTTATAGTAGATTAATCATGTTTACTATGTGATTTTTATCTTTTTCCTATTGTTAATTTATCCCAGATTGGTTAGGATTCTCTTCTCCTTATTTGTCCTTGCATATATATGCAAGGCTTCTAATTTGCAACAAGATAGAAGTTTGGATGTAATATATGATATCTGCTAATTATTTTGCATATTAGTTTACAATCATTTATTTTATATATCTCTCCTTTTTTAATTTTTTTTTTTTTAAAACCTCATATTATATGTTTTGGAATGATCTATTCATCATTCCTTTCATGGTATCAGAGTAGTAGGTGTTACATCCATCTATTTGTGAGTTTATTGTTGTAAGGATTTGTTCAAATATCAAAATTTATTCTTGGTGGAGTGGATGTGATTTTTATTATCTATGACATATATTTTTATTATCCATTGAACATGCCATATATACCCCAAGATGTACCATTATGTACTTATTTTTCTAGACCCATGTTTGAGTTTATTTTGGAAGATTTTAAGGTAACTTATACATGTTTTTTAACATTTTATTACCAGACATGTATCAAAATTCAAATATAAAAGTATAGGGTCATATAAATATAATTTATATTTCCTTTTAAATTTTATATAATTACCCAATATTATGTTGTACAACCCTTTTAATGGAATACCTATTTACTAGTCTGTTGACATATACTTGACACCTATACAATTTTATCTCACCATAAGTGATATATATCTTATTTTTCAAATCTAAAACCTGGTAAGGTTATAAATAGTTCCAAATTTAATATAATAAAATTTATAATAATTTTTTATTAGGTTGTACAACTCTTTTGTCAGCTTGAAAATCACTGTAGTAGTCTATCTTTATCATCTAGATAGTTGTATGATTTTATTCTAGTTTAAGGCCATATGATATGCAAATTGAGATAAGATTATTTGAGAGGATGGAATTTTCAATATAATTTCAACCTATAAGAGGAAATACAACTTTTAATTAGGATATACCACCATATGGGATGTTAGAATAGGGCCCATTCAACTAGTTTTTTTGGATCTTGCTAAGAGTCTTCCAAAAATTGGCTTTCACCCATTGGTGAAGTGGTAAATCATTTTTTGGTGGACCATTGTCATATGGGAGGTCTTATAATCAAATATAAATATCCAATTTTTACTTAATTGGTAAATAATTTTTTGGTCCTCAGTGCATTTATTTTTTGTGCAATGCTTACTTATTTGACCCATTTTAATGATGAGAAAACTTGTAAAGACTACAACTTTAAACTGTCTCAAAATCAAGTTTTGTTTTTTCAAAAGTGTATGTTTTTTTTAATTCTCCATATATTAAGGCAATTTATATTTAAAAATTTACTCCACATTTAATGCCAAATTTTGGGGTGGGGGGTCATTATTTCTTCTTCCTAAATTATTTATTTTATTTAAATAATGGATCCTCTCAACACCTAAAATTACACTACTTGGAAAATAAAAATGAAGATACACCTTTTTCTAAAAGGATTTTAGAGAATGGTACTTGGTGACCTTCTTAAATTCATAAGTGAGGAAGATATTAACTATACTAAATTTATGAAAATGAGGCTCTTCATTTTATTCACCTAAATATTTTAGACAAATTACACATTCATATTATGGATGCCACATCACTAAAAAAAGCTTGGGATGTTATTTCAACCTTATTTGAGAAGGATATTGAACCCTTTATGTTTTATAAACTCTCTCTTACTCAATATCATATTCCACATCCTTTTCCTCTTATTAGTGAAGATTTATCTTTTGAAACTAACATAGATTATGCTTCTCCATATTCTTATCCTCCTAATAGTGAGGATTTATCTATTCATGGTGACATGGATGATGTTTCTCCATCTCCTGTCAGTGATGCTTTCACTTTTGATGATGTACACTCTCTTCCTACTATAGTTTCTTGTGATGACACATTCTTGATGGACATTTCTCTTCTTTTTGTTGATCCACCTCTATGGGATGAGTTTCCACAAAACTTGGGACATCCATTTATAGAACCTACCTTTATTTTTATGTAGGATGTTGAGACACCATATATTATCACTTCAGAGGACTCTATTGGTACCATTGAGAGTAAATTTGTTGATCATTACACTTCACTTCCTATGAAAATTATTTCAGTGAATATAATATGTCTTTCTTTTGATCAGTTCACTACTATGGCATTGCATATAATTTTTATGCATGATATTGCTAGACTTATGCCACACTTCATATTTGGATGTTTTTTAGATATATTTTTATTATTGCCTCCTTCATATTCTATCATGGAATGGGTAGACTTATAGTACACCACTCATTTTATTCATTTGGAAAAACTAAGAAACATTATTTGATGTGGATGGAGCTTCTACAGTATTATAGCTGAGGATCTCAACATCAACACTAGTAATCTTGTGAGCTCAACTTGGGGTATCAACAAATTTAGTATCGATGATAGTTTTATTTGGGGGGATTCCATATGAAGTCCTTCATTATTTCATTTACCTAATCTGGGGGTATTTTTTTCCTATGGTTTTTATCTCTTTCTCCATTTTAGGGATATATTATACATGAGTACCTAATCAAGCCTTATTGCTAGGACTCATACTATGGATATGCCACTTTTGTTTTGGCTATTTTTAACCCTTATATTCACTTTAGGGTGGGGTATTAGAGTAGGTTACTCATGTTTAGTAGGTATTTTTTTTAATCTTTTTCAAATTGTGGATTTATCCCACATTGGTTAGGATTTTTTCTCCTTGTTTATCCATGCCTATATATGCAAGGCTTCTCATTTGTAACAAGATATAAAATTTTGAATGTAATATATGATATTTACTACTTCTTTATGTATATTATTTTTCAAACCTTTATTTTATAGATATTTATTTTTGTGATGTTATTTGTTGTCAACACCTAAGATTCTATGGCTTAAAATAATCTAGTCATCATTCCTTTTAAATTCATACTATCCAAATATCCAATGAAAATTGATCCTGGTTACTAACATATGTTAGAGAATATGCATGACTCCTTTTGTCCCTCCACTTCCAAGACCTCAAGGGCATGATAGTTACCATCCCTCCCCTATTATGGAGGTTAATGATATCACCATACTAAGAGATGGGGTGAATCCTCTTGATGGACTTTGTATGATTATTAAATCCAAAAATTCTCATGAAGAGAAAACTTATAATATGGAATGTAGATTTGATGAAATAAAGATTGACATAAATTAACTCAATATCTCTGTATGAATCCACATTTAATTAATTAATTTTTATATGTATCTAGAGATGAAATAAAATAAAATGTTAAGGTTGTCACATCTGAGGAACAACATGACCCATCCAAAGATATACACTAATGTTTTATAGGTATTGACTCTATAATAGGGTTTTTGACTATTACTACCATTGATAATATTCCTATGCTTACACCTATAGTTACACATGTGATTCCCCCCCATTGTGGTAGAGGAAACATAATTTTTTCCTTAGATTTCAATACCTATCCCTATAAAATAGACTTATGTACCTCCTATGATCACTACTCATTTGACATCCTCGTCTATGCCTATTGCACAAACCCTCATGTAGACTACTATAAATCTATAGGATAATGTGTTTTAGTTAGATCAAGGTGATTCTAGGGTGGTTATTTTGACCAATTCTCATGCATTGTTTTATAATCTATTATCCCTAGATATTTTAACTTATCCATTCCCTATATGTTTTGTCACTCTTAAGCTTACATAATATTAAATATGATCTAGAACAACACCTAAGATCCTTTCATGAAACATATTTAAACTATGCATCCAATCATAAGATATTGACTAAGTTATTTCTACAAAACCCTAAAGGTTATTACTTGCATTGGTTTTATAACCTCCCATTTTAATTGGTTCATGCATTTAATCCTTTCACTAATTAATTTCTATTATAGCCCCATTGGGTTTAAGTTATAATTTTACATTTTTTTTAAAGAAATTAATCTCAACTAACTACCATTTATCATCTAAATGTAATAGCAATATAATCTTATTGATTTTACACCATACAATTACATTTTACACTTAATACACTGCTAAAGTCATCTAAAGATAGGAATTTCATTTTAAATAGTAATTCACTGATCTAAGCATGTAATTCAAATTATAGTTTTATCTTGTAAATGGGGTTTCAATGGTGTAGAATCTGCAAGCATATATATATACACCATTCCATAAACATGGGTAAAAAATATAGTAAGAAATGTTGAAGTGATCCAAAATATATTTAATAATAATATACATCCTCTATTGAAGTACACAAAAATAATTAATGAATGAACACATTTGCCAGTAACCATAACCATGCCAATTAAATACATTAATACATAAAATATAATTACATGTTCAACCACTACAAAGTAAACATTAGAACATGGTTGAAATAGTTTCTAAGAGTAATTAGTTATCAGGATAGCCATGAGTAAACAATTGATGATGGTTATAATAAGTGATAAGGAGGGAGAGCATCATTTGGGTGTGTTTACTCTAACCATAGACCATCAATCTCCTGCACACCTCCCCATTGGGAGTAGTCATTCCCATTATGAATGGGTAGATAATGGTGATGTGTACATCAAGAACTCATCTAGAATAATGTGAAGTATAATAACTATTACTTTCATCAGTCATACAAACCAAGGATACACATTTATCTGATATGACACCAATCAAACATGAAAACTAGAAAGTATAATGGATCTAATAATGTATACAACTATAGCATCACTTTGCTTTAAGCATTACAGTATATAATTTTGAAAAAACTCTAGTTACTTGTATACATGTGTATTAATCTCTATTAGAATGCATAAGTGACATTATAATTCTTGTTAACTAATGATGAGTGATAATTAGAAAGACTTCATGCCTACCATTAATTTTCCCTTAATGTCAAAGATAACTATTTTGCATAAATTCTAAATCCCCAATATCCATGAAAAAATAATGTAAATAATCTAATTAGATATATTGACAATATGTTGTTTTGTAAATCATTTTTACAGGACACAATATTCATAGAATTGAGTGTGATAGTCAAATATTATAGTACATCAGGAAAGGTTCTACACCTTATAGTTCATATATACACTTGATAATTAAATAAATACTTGATAACTAAAAAAAATAGAAACTCAACATTATAACAAACCATCATGCACTTATATAATAAGATAACAATTTAATGATATACCAGATCATCATGTGATTATAATACAAGATTCTCACCATATGCTATAAATAAAATAACCATCTATATAATATTAGAATTGTAAGACTCAAAAAAATGTTATTGATGTTCCTCCACAAGGCATCCCATAGTCATTTACTTATCACATCACATATGTGGAGATTACCTATGCTTATAAATAGAATTTTATTTTCATTCTATCATATCGTACAAGTCCTTAAGATGATATAACACTTAATGAATCTAATTAAAATAGATTGATGTATAAAAATAGTAAGTTACATTAATTGAACTTGTCCAAACATTTATCCATTTTAAAATTTAAATATCCATATATCCTTATGTTTTTATTCATAACATAAATTTATTAATACAACAATTTATGTAGAAATAAAAATTCATATCCAACTAGACAAGATTTGGTGTTTAAGACAATAATTTATCTAGTCCAAAATCTTATCCTAAGTCATTTATGAAATTAAGTGTTTAGGATGAACTTTGAGACAATAAGGGATCTTTTCCCTCCATGTTAGGATTATATATAATTTAATATAGGTATGACTATAGGTAATAGGATTCATGATATAACTTACTTTAAATAAGTCTTTGAGAGATTCAATATTACCATCAAGGGTCTACTACTAGTTTGATATAATGATTACAACCCTCACCTAAGTTTAATAGATTCCAATCATGAGCAATATTTCTTTTCACTTTATCAATTTCTAAATGAAGAGAATTGACTTATTTGGATTCATAAAACAAATACAAAATGGTAAGGTAGAAAAGGATGGTTATAGGATTTAAAGGGTATTAATGATTCAAGAACTGAGTTAGGTTCTCAACCATAGTTAAACCACTATGTGTTGAGTTTTATCAAAGGATCAAACTCATCATCAAATAGGGAAAGAGTCTAAGGAAAACAAAGGGAAATGATTAATTCATGAAGTCTCTACTAAAATTAAACATAGAGAAGGTCTAATAGTAGGTTACACATAGGGTATTTTAGTATAATCTATAACTTTAAGTACACAGATTATAAGTGTTATAAAGAAAATTAGAAGAATTCATAAATTAGTTAGAATAACAAAACATATATTAAATATTGAATTCATTCTCAATAAACAAACACATAATCAATTCTTTAGCATAAACATTTTTTAAAATCTTAAAACTATGGATTGCATTCTTATATAAACAAAACTTAGTATAATAGAAAGCATGAAATTTGTATTCAATTTTAACCAAAAGTTTATTCACATTATAAAACCAAACATTATAAGGGAAGTTAATTTAAAATATATAGAGGATGGAAATTACCTCCAAGTATCATGGGATTCCCGTGATTATTTATGATGGTGTTGTGGCCAACACACCTCCTTCCAAAAAGTGGGGAACCCCTAATTAAAGTTTCTCAAATTCTATGGTTCCTAGAGTTTCAAATCCTCCTTGATCAATGTCTTTATTTTTCAAACCTAGAATTTTATTTTCATATTAGTTTCATTGTGCTTCTATTATATTTATAATGAAATTTTATCCCTATTAAGGACCCCCCAAAAAAAAATTATTTTAAGTGTAATTGAATTTTTATCGCATCTTAGGTAGATAGTGTAATCCCATACTTAAAAATATTTTCATTATTCTGACATTATTGTCTAAAGATTTGGGCTTATTATAAAGTTACCATAGTCTTAATATCCTATATTTTCAATATCATAGAGTCATACATGGTTCTTTATACATATGCATTGGTGAATGAGTGAGTTTTACTTCATTATGTAGCTTTTTTTTTTACTTATTCTCTTTTCATGGATTTTTATATGATTGAGCAACAAAATTAGGAGGCACCACGTGGTTTCAAATATTTGATAATTTTAGTGTCTTATTCTTTATAGATATATTATAACTTAGGATATACCTAACTAATTATATCCTCTAACTATCAAAATGGTTAGTCTCCTAATCTTGACATAAATATCAGAGCCTGGGAGAGCCTGACCAAATAAAGGTACACCACATGACCCCAATGAGTAGAGAGTTAGATATAGACCAATAAAGTGGCCCCAATTTCAAATTATTTAATATCCATATTTAGATAGAGATGTAAAATCTTGGGAGGACCTAGCCAAATCAAAATATTCCACATATCTTATTGTCAGAGCTGTCAGTCTTCTAGACCTATTCGAGATGTCAAAGCTTGGGGAAACCTGACCTACCAAACCATGCCACATGGAACTTCCATAAATATTGTAAAATATACCTAATAATTCCTTGAGTAGGAATAAAAAATTATAGTTACACTTAAAAGTCAAATCAAAAGAGGCCACATTTCACTTCACTCCTCTAACTAGCTACTCCTATTCATGTAGGTGTAAAAGTGAAATATTAGGTTGAAATTAGGTGGTATCCATTGTAGTTGGGACTAATCATATATTAAAATGTCTCACATGAAATAGAATACCCATGATTCTAATGGGATGAAATGAAAATGTACCTACTACACTCTTAGAATTAAAAAATGGGGAATTGAGCCCAAATTAGATAAATGAGAATGTCACATCTCAATCACCAAATCTAGCAGGTAGCACATGATGGATATCATTGGGTTTCAGTCAATATTGGGAAATAAATGGTAAAATATAGTCATCAACTCAAATTTGAATTCATTTTGAGTGAGTTATTATGTATAATCAATATAAGAGATATTTGTAGATCCCTATAAGTGCTTCTAGGTGAGCTCATTTACCATTATTGTTCCCACTTTCCCAACCTACCTTATTATTTTATGTGCATTCATGTGACCTATGTACTCCCCCTTTACTCTAAAATCATTATCATAGAGAACTAACCCCTTCTAAAATGGACACATCTTCTTATTCTAACCCCAAACCTGAGCCTAAATATAAGGACACCATGTTCCCAGATGGCCTCACATATTTTAAACACTATAATGAAATGTTCAAGGCCATTTAATTGGTGAAAAAATATTATTCCATTGAAGGTGGAGATGAATCCAAGTTTGATAATTCCATCTAGGTATATGAGAAGTATTGGATACACTAAGCTATAGCCAAGCCTTAGGTCTCTTATGTTTTGACTTGTTCAAAAAATTATCGCTCGTTATTAAGTGGGCACAGGATGGTGTTCATGACATGGTATGTTATATGAGTTCTAGGCATAATATCATATATATCTTGGGAGGAATTTTAAAATATTAATATAACCTTCTAAAGTATATAGTCACTTATGATTCCACTAAAATAAGCACCTAGATCAACACCTACTAGATAAATGATGTCCTAAAGGACTGGGCAGAGAATCTAGATGCTAATGGGTCAACAAGAAATAAGTGAAAGTGTATAATGTTTGCACCTTAAAATATTGAGTTCATGTTGGGATGATATTATTGGATCATTTGTTTAGGGAAAGTGACTACCTACTCATCAACATGATATGGATTCCCCTATGCCACATGATCCTTAAGGGTGATCAGGTCCCCAACCTTAGGGGAAATAAATTTAAACTTTATAAAAGCAATGGGAGATGCCTAGGGAGGAGGTAACTTTTACATGATAAGATACCTAGTTGATGTAGTTTATGAATTGCTTACATTCAAGAATTTTACTTTTCCATCATGGGTTCCTAAGGGGTGGTTGTCCATGTATTTTTATACTAACTATATGGCCACCATTATTAGAACCACATATAAGACATATGCAATTCTTTATACCTAGTGGTCTACATGGCCATCAATGAGGTAGCCATGTATCAACTATCAAAGGAGATAAGGGACTCTCTCACTCCAATTAATGACTATTGGTACTGATAGTATAACACCATCATATGGGTAGCTAACACTCTCAATTCTCCCCTCCACTTACCATCTAAAGTCCTAAACTACCTAATGGAGCAATAAATGACCTACTAAGTAGTGGAAGGTATCTTAAACCATCGCATTAGTATCCAATATAATGCCTACTTTCCCCTCCCAATCACCATCAGGAACTATGTGTATAGGGGCTTCTAACCTCTAGATATTATGGCAATGAGAAGGGACTATTATTCCTTGGGTAGGGTTGAACATCAATAATGGGACCTACACGGTATCATTTGGGATCATGTAATAAAGTATTAAGCCTAAATTAACATAAATAATGGCCATTAGATGTTGATAGTTTAGCCCCCTATGCAAACATCAACTCTTATAATCAAAAAAAAATTGTGAAAACCCCTCCAAGCTTGTATATGGTGTCTATAACTTGTCATGATATTCTGAATGCCCCTTGAAAGTCTTTTATCTTATTTAAGGTTTCATGTATGTGATAGAACTTTATTGAAAGACCCTCATGTAGTAACATGTTTGAGTAATTGGATGATGTCTTAGAATCTTAATGAATTATCCATAAATGAGTGAGAGGGTTTTAAAGGTATTTTGAAACCTAGTGAATGGTATTTTCAATTTTTGACAAAATTAAGGTTTCTTAGCAGAAGTTAAGGTAATTTAGGGAAATTAAGGTTTCTAGTTATCATAGCATTTGGGCCTATTTTAGATACTTCTTGAGAAGGAACCTTTCTAGTATATGTGAAGGGTGTCCAAATAATTTTTTGGTTCTAATGTAAAGTATACTGATGTATTCAAGGTCATTTTCCATGGTTTACTCATTCAAACTTATTTTAATTATTGATTCACCCTTCAAGTCAGTAAATGGTCTTTCAAACTCTTATATGAGTCAACTTGCATTGTAACCCTTTGGAAAGGGGAATGTTTTAATATCAAATTTGATTTTAATGGGTCTTAAAATGGGTATCTTTGACATTCTAAGTTAGAACAAGCTATTCTCATGCATAAAAGGGTTCATTTTAAAGGTCAAACCCATATTTCACTCACCAAATGGGCCCCACACATGTAAAAATGTGTCATTTTAGCTTCCCCACCCATAAGATATGTATTTAAATGTTTTATTACCTATATTTTCCCTCTTCCCATCCTCCAATGGTATTTTAAGGGAATAAAACCTAAAAAATGTAGAAAAGAAGGGATTTTATAGGTGTTTCAAGACTATACAAACTTGTCAGGGGTAGATAAACTTATGAATATTTATAGGAGGATAATTTAAGTCATAATATAAGTATATATTTTATTTTTAATCTAATAAGATCCAAAAGTTGATCCATTTATTCCCTTGAGCTCCTAGGTAGCTCAAAAAAGATAGTCAGGTTTGTAGTTTGTAAGGATAGGAGAGAGAAGGTGAGGATCCAAGATTTTGGGAAAAGCAATGGGATATCATGAAATTTACATAATTTTAATTATTATATATATTCATGTCCCTTGATAAATAAATAATAGTTAAGAATTTGAGCAGTCAGAGTTACCTTCTTGATCTATGCAAGGGTCAAATTTATAATAGTTTTAGTGCATTCTTGAAATGGTTTTGAAAATTTATGGTTTTATGTGTGTTATTAGGATCCTCAAAACCCATATCCATATTTTTCCATTAATTATTCACATGTGTGATCCCCTAAATAGAAATGAAATATCTAGGATTTTCACATTGACAAGTTACAGGTAGTTTACAAAGTCTCCAAGGCATGAAAATGGAAGTGTGTGGTATTTTTAAGTTAGCTATTGAGTTACTTATATTCCACTTATTTTATTCATTTTATTCCCTTATAAATAATTTGAGACATCAAACCAAATAACCCCTTTAAATTTTTGTCTCCAAGGTGATTGTCATTCATGTAATATGGTCTCCTTGCAAGTGTGAACAAGGTGTCATGGTAATAACTATGGAGAACCTTCATTAGGTTATTTTAAAGGCATGCATGTACTTAAATAATTATTTATGTTTTTTTTTATTTTCCTCATTCCCCTTCCTACCCTATACACAAAAACATTCTCATCCTCAACCCTAGAAAGATAATCCCTCACAATCTTGACTGTAGTGGTATATTGGGTAGACCAAGAAAATGAAAGACTATTGGGATGGGATCTAGAGAAGCATTGGAGAGTATTGAAAATTAATAGGTAAATACAAGGAAATATTTTAGATAAATATAGTATGGTAAATCAAGGATCAACACATCAACTCTATCCAAGAAGACAACTCAATCAAAGTTTCCCTTCAATGCAAACAATGTTAGGTTGACAAGTCTAAGAAACACTAATAGAATGGTGTGGTTAAGAAGGTTCATGGGATAAGTAAAAAATTAAAGTTAATCAATATGTTTATTAAATTTAAACAAATAATGGAAACACCATCCCGCCTCTCAAATGAATCATTCACAACACAGTCACAAAATGGCCTAGAACCACCACCTATAGGGTTAAATATAGAAATAGGGTAGATTAAGAAAAGGAACCATTTTTGGGTGTATAAAGTGTATGAATTGTTTAATTATTGAAAAATACAATGAAAATTATTATTAATTTTTATAAACAAAGAAAGGATATTCATGATAAAAAACCTCACCTCTCATCTCTCACATAGACAGCAAACTAGAACTGCCTACTACATACAATCATAGAGGCCAAGTGGATGGATTTAAAGTGTTTAAGAAATATTATAGGTATATGAGGATTATGGAACTATGTTTTTAAATATAAAATTTACTTAAAATTATTAAAAATTCAAAATAATCCCCTCTCATTAAGTCAAGATGTAGGATTGCCACCTACAGGCAAGGTTATGACCAAGAGAGTGAAAGTGTGAATACTATGCAAAGAGGTGAGATATAAGACTAAAAATAGGGTATCTATTTTTTTATTAATTTTATTAGTGTTCCCAATTAACATTTTTTATTCCTTTGAGGTAACAATATCCTAATCACCTGAATAGGCCTATCAGGTCTAAATAGACCTAAACTAAAAATTAGGGATACATTTACATGTTTGGAAGTGTTTGGAGTTGAAACCATCAGAGAAGATAGTGATAAAATTATAAAAAGGATTTCCAAGTGATAGGAGCCTAAATTTTAGGAAGTAACTCAACCAAGTTATTAGGGCTACAGAGGCATAACTATTCATAAACCCTATGCAGGAGATGAAAGGTATGCAAGGAGCAAGGTTAAAGGAAGTACTATTGGAATGGGTGTTGTCAGACTATGAAAACATGTAACACAAGTCTATAACCTCATTATAATTGTAATTATTAAGATAATAACCTATTATTAGGTTTTTAATACCAAATTTTTAACACTCAAACTTTGCATGATAGTAATGACACCCAAGGCAAACCTACATGAGAGAAGGAAGAGGTGGTGAACAAAATAGTTGAGGGAAAGAACAATAGTTTTAAATAAGGTATGGAAAATTTATATGGTGAATTTTAAGTTTCCAATTCACCTAGATGGTGGTTTATAACCCCATGAGTCAGTCTAGGCCTATTAGGCCTAAAGCCTTTCTTGACTACTCAAGACCCCACCTTAATTTTGGTGATAGACTCAGACCCCCCAAGTAGATTAAAGGACATGATAGGTTATATAATGATGTTATAAGTCATAATATATTTTTTCTAGGTATAATAAAACAAATAAGTGTCAAACATAGTCTTAAGACCTATCTCAAACTACACTACCCTAGTTTTCCATCTCAAACCATCAACTCAAATATTCATATCTCACTAGATATAATGAATCAGAGCTAGTGTTATTAGGAAGAGTTAGGGACCCCTAGTCACTCAAAATCCATGGATGAAAGAGTTGGATTTAGGAGCCCAACTCAATGAATAATCATTAAGACTCTCAACCCACCCAAAATGCTTGCTAGGAGCTTGAGCTCTAACAACTTTCACTCACATCTCACCATACAAGATGCATGGGACTATGGGAGGTAGATATATGGAAAAAGGTTTTTTATTGGAGGACTATAATTTATGAACCATAATTAATATGGTAGGATAATAAAACCTTAATTAAACCTTAATAGTTCCCTAAATGAATAAAACTTAAGATATTTACATCCAACTGCCCTAAATTGGTCCTGAAGGGACTATAACACATGATGCACTCTAAGGAAGTACAATCCATGGCACTCATTTTTATCGAATATTGTATGGAATTATAAAAAACTATATTTTTAAATGTTTTGAGTAGGAAATAAGGTGAAAAATTATTTTAAAGGTTATAGATCATTGGGGAAGGTAGTATGAGGCATGTTTCACACTTTCAAACCATAAAATACTCGCAAACTTGCCTGGAAAAGCTTATTAAATCCTAATCAAAAGAGAAAATATTCAATTTATTTGAATTAAAAATAATAATATTTTGGGTGAATCAATTTCCTTAAAATATTCCTTCAATCTCACTTATCATTCATGAAGCATTCATTTAGATACATACATTAGCCAATGCATAAATAAGCATCTATGAAAGCAAACAACATAGAAACATAGGAGATATATGGGAAACCCTCTTGGGGGATAAAACCAAATAAAACACCACTTTTAATATATTCATATAATAAATGGATCAAAATTTATTAAGGCACCAACCGCACAAGGAGCACCAACCCCTCACTAGTCAAATACCAACTCAATTAGTCCTTTAACAAGTACCAACTTACAAAGAAGTACCAACCCCAAAGTAATTCAAAAAAAATTAGATAAATTAAACCTATTATCACCTTTTAACACCTTTTTATAACTCAATTTAATATGACCACCTTATTTTTCCCTTCCCACTCTTCTATCTCTCTCAAATAACTTATTAGGCCTTCTCACTCAACTAGCCCTTTTCTTGGCAGAATTAGATATTATGACCTTGATAATAACCTATTAAAACATAGTTATATATTAATAACATATTAATCATACCAATTTTATTATATTAAATATCTCTATCTAGTTTCCAATACTCTATATCATTTGCTCATGTTCTCAATATTCTAACTAGTCAAATTAGGCCTATTAGACCTTCTCTTTATACTTGACTCTTGCTCTCACTCATCTTAGTCAGAAAATAAAATATCCATATTTCTATAAAAATTTTAATAGATAAAAAAACATGTTTCATAAGTTAAAAAACCACTACATAGGTTGGTCATTACCCTTAAGGTCCAAAACCACCATTAGGCCTAATATAGACCTAATGCAATTAGGCCTTCTCAGAGCACATGTTTCACCTTGACCACCTTGGAACACCATGATCCTCCAATAATGGATGAAAAAATTTAAAAATTATTAAAATATTCCCCTAATAATATCAACTTATGTCCCAAACACCATTTATCTCATTTCACTCTTTGAACCACCCAATTAGGTCTAATCACAATTAGGCCTTCTCACTGTTAGAAAGTCTATCTTACAAATATGATTCATACACTAAAATTCTCCACATAAAAATACATTTATATAATATAATTTATATCAAGTTCAACATCATGTCAATTATAATTCACCAAACATGTAAAAACATCTTAAACTGGTCATCTTAATATGCTCACATAGAATTGCACACAGGCCATAAGAACCCAATCAGAAGCCTTTGAATTTCTACATGTTCATATGAGTTTATAATGAATAAAAATGTGTTAAAATTAACCTATTATACCTATATAAAAACTTAATGTGCATTATATTCTTATAATATATGCAAAAATACTTAGGAACACCATTCTCACTTACACACAGAAAATTGCCTGGAGTTTCAAAAACATAGTCATGAAGATCAAATTTTAGAACACATGTGTGCACACTTTTATGAACTTAATATGATTTATCATGATACTTAACATAATTATAGCATATTTTAATCTATATATTACAATTTTAAATATCAATATCGGTCTTATAGACCATTCTCATGTCTTCACCCTACACATACTTCATTGTGTTAGACATGTCACTTTGAGAATAGTTTTTTTGATAGTTTATGAGAATCATAAAAAATTATAATCAAAGTTAATATGAGTTATATGTATTTAAAAATTAACCAATGCATTTGGATCCATCCCTAATCTTATACAACCAATCCCTAATCTCTTTCTTACTAGTGCCTAGTTTTCTCATTATCTTCCTCATTAGGCCTATTTAGTGATAAGTCAAATTCCATAAATAGTTTAGCATATTTAAGGTTTTAAACATGATTATAAAATTAAATTATAAAAAAATAAAAGTATCATACATCATCCTTCATCCATTTTCATGCTTTGACCTGGTCAACCCTACTTGCTACATCAAAAATATGAGAAATAAGGGTTTTCCTATAGCTTCTACTCACTCTTATAACAAACCAATGCCACCTAGTAAAACTTGTAAGATTAATATAAATGTTACAAAAATTAAAATATTTAAATAAATCCATTATTATCCATTTCAAACAATATCTTTCCTATTGGGTCATAATGAGGGTTTTAAGAGGGTTTAGACTACCTTCCATTATTAGTAATAATTCATAAAGGATTGCCCCTTAACTCAAAAAAAATGAAAATAAATTAAACCTAGGAACATTCCCTAGCATCAATTAACTGCTTAGGATCTCATGCAAATCTTACACTTACCAACAAGCATAATAAAATCCTTGTCAAGTTTGCAACACCCCATTCTATGTACATAAAAGACCTAAACACTAATTTTCATGCTTTTTCCTTCAGGATATGACCTAAAACATGGTAAAAACACTTAATAAAAAATATAACACCTCTATAAATTCTCTTGAGAGCAATGAAACCTTGGTAAATGAACTTTACCCCTCATTATCTCTTTGCTCATTAGGTCTTAAACTACCAATCATACTTAGACCTTAGTCACACCTTGAAACCTCTTGTAATGTTCTCAAAACCTCATTATCATGTCAAATTACCTAATAAATTTCTCAAACACTATCACCCATCATATCACAATACTTATACTACTTACCTCATCATGCTACCAAGCATGTGCCTTCTCACTAGGTCTCTTCATGCAAGGACTAAACTTCAAACTTAACCTTGGAACTAATATAAATTATTATTTGCCTCTTGATCTTGTTTACATATATTTATGAACTCTCTTATGCTTTTAATGACACAATTCATGAAGATTTGCTATGCTTCATGCATACACCTTCTCTCATGGTTAGATTAAGTTTCTCAAGACACCTAGTACATAACAGTAGCTTACCTTGTATCATGATATTGAATTTGACATGCCATCAACCTCAAAATAATTACTAGGTTTCCTTAAAATTATTTCTAAATATAGTTACAAAATTTTTCCTTCATATTTTCCCTTATCTTAAGACTTCTTTGTCACATACCATCTCACCATGCATGGCCTTAATTTTAACCTTGACATAAATGACATATATCTTGAATTTGACATAAATGACTTTAATTTAATATTAATGAAAAAAATAATACCTCAACACCAATAATATGAACATACCTCAATAATCTCCCCCTTTGTCATTGATGGCAAACATTTAGATAAAACTCATCAATCACAACTCCCCAAGCTGGATCATATTCAAATTGGCCTTTCTCCCAAACTAGAAATTTATTCCCCTTTGAAATTAATGAAAAAGGGTCTTATTCTTGTAAACTATCTAATACTTATACATATAAAAACACACCTACTCTTTTATCATGATTATCAACCTTTGTCTCTATGAGAAATTAAAACTTTATCAAGGTTGTGACTTGGTTTGATCAAGTCATCATACAAAATCATTGTGACCTATCTCTTGTGATCACACCTAAAATATACTCTTGAATGAACCTTAAATATGAATGTCAATTAAGAACACAAAACTTCCCCTAAGACTAAGCATCTTTCATGCTTCTTTCTTACTAGCTAAGCGCCTCCATGAATATTAATAGATTCACCTCTACTCTAGGGAACTAAAATAACATAAACTCAAGATATTCTTAGATCTCCATATCCTTACTAGAATTAACTTCCTTCATGATCCTCTAAGGATTAAATACTCCTTTTATCTTTACCTCTTCAATCTTTATTTTAACAATATTCATCTTGATCTATTAGTCTTAACTCCTTCATCAACAATCTAAGTTGATAGGGAGAATTCTTGGTACTCCTTTACATCTTGACTATGCTCCACCATGGAAAATAGTCCACTTGGACTTGTAGACTGGTCATCAACCTTAGCTACCTTAGGTTTCCACTCATTGTTTTATCTTCTTTCTTGTACTCTAGGGGCCTCAACTTTCCTATTTTGTCTTGAGAAACCATGATTACAGTACTTTACAATATGACCAACCTTTTGGAAATTAAAAGACACTATTCCTCTTTATGGAAACATACCATGACCCATACCTATTAACTTATTATTCTCCTCATAGTTCCATTCATATCCATTCTTGTATGGCCTTCTACAATGCCTTATTCTATGACTAAATTGGTTACATGAAAAACAATAACCATTAAAAGGGTTAGCATACCTTATAATATTAGGCTTCTTGATAGTATTGGCCTTCATTCTACTAACACCCTCAATATTTTATTTATCATTATCCTTATTTATCACATTAGTGTTGTCCTTTAGGTCTCCATTGAAACCAAGGCCTATTTTATCATTATCAGCCTTTTAACTACTCAAGATGTTGTCTAGATCATTAGTACTCTTTTCAAACTTTAAAAAAACTCCATCTTACATGATGTCTGATCTAACTTAGCTCTCAAGTAATCTACAATAATTACATACTTTGCACTTTTTTTTCTTTAGCATTTAGGCTTGCAGTCACAATCTCAAGTTGAGTTTCCACCTATTTGAGTATTTCCTCTTGTTCCTTAGAGTTATTGTTTAGTCTAGCTTCAAAAAATTTGATTTGATTCTCATAATATTTAACAAGATATCTCATCACCCTATTTTTCTTATTCACTATATTTAGTTATTTTATAGTATTCATCAACTCATCCTCAAAGTCTACCTCATCTCCTTCTTCATCTGAGTTACCAACAGTGCTTCCAATCTATATGGAATTTTTTTAATTTGAGCAACTTACTTCCTCAGCCATGAAGAAAACCTCATTGACATCAAGGCCATCACCTTCATGGTCACTCTTAGAATCACTTCTCTCACTCTCATTAGATAAGCTGCAATTTTATTTGGTGTAAAGGCTTATTTTGTTCTTGAAAAACTTCTTATCATCATATCTTCTAAATATTTTCTTGCTCTTATCAAACCTACAAGACCTTTTATCATCATCATAATCTTCATCATCCTTTCCCTTATGCTTATGAGGTAACTTACTATAAAAGTTTCCAATCTCTCAATAATTGAAGCATTTAAAGGACATCTTGCCCTTGTATTTACCTGAGCCTATAACAAACTTCTTGCAAACATATATATCAACTTATCATCATCAATATCAGATTCATCATTTTCTATGAATTTATTACCTTGTTTCTTATTATCCTTTAGCTTATTTTCTACTTTTAATGCATCTTCCTTATTTACAGGTCTTCCTTCACTAGTCTTTATCTCATAGGCTATTAGGATGCCATGAAGTCCATCCATCTCTAGCTTGTCTAGATCTTGCATCTCTTTAATAATAAAAACTATGTCATCAAATTTATAAGTTAGGGATATTAAAACCTTTTGAACAATATTAAAATCTTTCAATTCTTCACCTAGGCCTCTTATTATGTTGACCACTTCATCTACCCTCAATAAATAATCTGAAATGGTCTCATCTTCATTCATCCTTAGGATTTCAAATTGTCTTCTATGGGTTTGTAATTTAGACAAATTTACCTTGGAATATCCATCATTAATAGTATTCAAATTGTCCCACATTTTTTTAGTAGACATAATATTCATCACCTTCACAATTTCTACCTCTGATAGGCTACACATAATACCATTCATTGATTTTAAATTATTGTCACCAGCCTTCTTGCATACTAAATCTATAGGAGGAATAAAGAATGTAGTATATCCATCCAAGAATGATTTATAAACATAATGACCTTGATACATCAAATATTTCCTCATCTTGACACTCCAAAAATCATAATTGGATCCATTAAACAATGGATCTTTACTTGTATAAAAACCACCTTGTGCTTGAATAGCCATCCTTGCTTTCTTAGGATATCCTTTAGGATATTATACCTAATTAAAAGGCCCTGATATGATACAAAATTTTGGAATTATATATAATAATATGTGGGGAGTAAATAATTTTCCATAAAACAATCCTTTAATTTCATTTATCATTCACATACATACATTAAACAATACATAAACATGCATCTATGAAAGCAAACAACATAAAAACACATGATATGAAACCCTATTGAGAGATTAAAAAAACTAAAACACCACTTATAATATATTCCTATAATCAATACATCAAACATTTAATTAGTTACCAAACCCACAAGGAGCACCAACCCCTCACTAGTCAAGAACCAACTTAACTAGTCCTTTAGTAAGTACCAACTTACAAGGGGGCTCCAACCCCATAGGTAACTCAAAACCAAATAAGATAACTCAAACATTTGATAAAATTTTAACACATTTTTCTCTCTCAACTGAATATTATCTCCTTATTTTACTCTTCTCACTCTTCTATCTCTCTCAAACAGGTTATTAGGTCTTCTCGCTCAACTAACCTTTTCCTTAGTAAAATTAGGTCAAATGACCTTTCTCATAACCTTTAAAAACACAATTATATATTCATTAAATATTCATCACACCTATATTATTATCTTAAATCCCTATACTTATTTTCCAAAACTCTATATCATTTGCTCATATCTTCGATATTATAATAGTCTAATTATGCCTATTAGACCTTCTCTTTATACTTGTCTCTTGCTCTCACCTATCTTGGTCAGCCAAGAACCACTCCATACATTTATAACATTTTTAATATATCCAAAAAAAAATTCACAAGTGAAACAACTACTACATATGTTAGTCATTACCCTTAAGGTCCAAAACGACCATTAGGCCTAATAGAGACCTAATGCAATTAGGGTTTCTCAAAGCACACTTTTCACCTTGACCACCTTGGAACACCACTAGCCTTTAAAAATGGATAAAAACTTCAAAAATTATTAAATTATACCCATTATAATCTAAAATTAGTTCCCAAACACCACTTATCTCATTTCACATCTTGAACCACCCAATTAGGTCTATTCACAATTAGGCCTTCTCACTGCTTGAAAGTCTATCTTGCAAATCTAATGCATAAAATCAAATTTTACACATAAAAAAAACATAAAAATGCATTTATATAATTTAAATTACCTTATTTTAAACATAATTTTCATTATAAGTCACCAAATAGGACAAAATATCCTAAATTAATCCTCTTAATATGCTCACTCAGAACTACACACAGGCCTTAAGAACCCTATCAAAACACTTTGACTTTTTACACATTCATAGGAGTTTATAATGAATAAAAATGTTTTAAAATGAAACTATGCAACCTATATAACAACTTAATATGTACTGTATTCTTAAAATCTATGCAAAAAGACTTAGGAACACCATTCTCACTTACACATAGAAAACTATGTATAGCTCCAAAAACATAGTCATGAAGATCAAGATTTAAAACACATGTGTGAACACTTATATGAAATTAAAATTATTTTCATGATCCTTAAAAATACTTATAACATATTATAATTTATATATTACAAATTTCAATTTCAATATTGGTCTTATAGAATAATCTCATGTCTTCACCTTACACAAACTTCACTATGTTAGATAGGTCACTTTGAGAACAATTTTTTGCTTGTATATGAGAATCATAAAAAAATTATAATAAAATTGGATATTATTTATAGGTATTTAAAAATTACCCCATGAATTTTTATCCATACCTAATCCTATTAAACCAATCCCTAATCTCTTTCTCACTATTTCCTAGTTTTTTCATTATCTTCCTCATTAGGCCTATTTAGTGATAGGTTAACTTCGATGACTAGTTTATAATATCTAAGATATAAAAATTAATTATAAAATTACATTAGCACAAACTAAAATTATCATCCATCATACTTTATCCATTTTCATGTTTTGACCTAGTCAACCCTGCCTATTACATTAATTTTTTGAGAAACAAGGGTTTTCTTATAGCTTCCACTCACTCTTCTGACAAACCAATGCCACCTAGAGAAACTTAGAAGAATAATATACATTTTAAAAACATAAAAATAGGTTAATAAATAAATTATAAGATATTTACAACAATATATTTCTTAGTTGGTCATAATGAGGGTTTTAGGAGGGTTTAGACTACCTTCCATTCTCAACAAACATTCATAAAGGGTTGCCCCTTAACTCCAAAAGTAATTATACAAAAATTAAATATAATACCATTACCCAAAATAAATTAACTTATTATGATCTCATTCAAATTTTTCACATGCCAATGAGCATAATAAAATCCTTCTCAAGTCTGCAACACCCCATTTTATGTACATAGAAGACCTTAACACTAATTTTCATGATTTTTACTTCAATAAATGACATAAAACTTGTTAAACATACTTGAAAAAACCTATCATAACTCTATAAATTCTATTAAGATTTATAATACCTTTTTAAATGAACTTAACTCTTCATTAGGCCACATTAGGTCTCTTTGCTCATTAGGTCTTGAATTGCCAGTCATACTTAGACCTTGATCACACCTTGAAACCTCATGTACTATTCTCAAAACCTCATTATAATTTAAAATATCCTCATAAATTTCTCACACACTTCCAATCATCATCTCAAAATCCTTAGACTACTTATCTCATCATGCTACCAAGATTGTGCCTTCTCACTAGGTCTTTTTATGTAAAGACTCAGCTTCAAACTTGATCTTGGAACTCATTTTAAGGATTTTTTTCCTCTTGATCAAGTTTAAACATATTTATATACTCTATCATTCTTATAATAACACAATTCACCCATATTTACTATGCTTCATGCATACACCTTCTCTCAAGGCTAGACTAGGTTTCTCAAGACACCTAGTACATAATAGTAGCTTACCTTGTATCATGATCTTAACTTTGAAATTCCATAAACCTGATAATAATTACTATGTTGCCTTAAAATTATCTCTCAATAGAGATACAAAATCTTATCTTCCAATTTTCTCTTGACCTAAGACTTCTTTGTCACATACCATCTCACCATGCATACCCTCAATTCTGAGCTTAACATAAATGACATCTATCTTGACTTTGACATCAATGAATTTAATTTGAAATAAATGACAAAAAAAAATCCTCAACACCAAAAAGAGGAACAT
>JARHVA010001102.1:3847500-3892215 GCA_037957365.1 Torreya grandis | reverse complement strand
TATCAAGTCATAGTGATAAATTGGCCAAACTAATGCAATATGAGATTCAAGCAATGATTTAAAAAAAAAAATCATAAAAAATCTCATGGATTAGGATAGTTTTTTGTTTAAATAGTTTTCAAAAGTTATTGAATAGTGTAGTTCCATCAACTTCATCATTAGGTATGACTTTTGGTGGTTGGGTTCCCCTAGGTTTCAAGTAACTTAGACATTACTACATTATGGGGAAAACTTAATATGGATGCAGTAAATAATTGGTTAGATCAGCTAGAATATTATTTTCCATGAATGAATTTTATAATAAAGAGAAGATTAATATTTTTCTTCTTGATGTTTTTTCACTCATCAATAAGTGGTGGAAAGTACATTCTTTGTTGGAGAAAGACAAGATAAAATATGATCCTAAATCAACATAGGATCAATTCTTAGAATCCTTCAAGGGTGAATACTATCCTAAAGATGTCTATGGTCATTATTACATGCCATGGTCACAATTATGATAAGTACATGACTAGTTAATCCAATCCTACACCAACACTTTTCATATTCTCTATATAAAATTGGGCTATTTTGAGATAGAACAACATCAAGTCCTCAAGCATCATAGTGGCCTATGACCATATATTTAGTCCAAACTAATGTTGATTAAATTTGAGATGATGGGGTAAACCTATCAGTATGTGTAAACTAGTGAGGAGGAAAATAAAAAAGGGGAAATAAGGAAACAACCTATTCACCAAGGTATACACATGCTTCATACAAATCAAAAACATTTAAGTTAGGTAAATGGTGTGATAGACAAAAAATTAGCAGTGACTCTAATCTAGAGCACCATGCTCAAAATACTTTTCTTACATGGATAAAAATAGAGGATGATGGATTTAATACCTTACATGCAATCATGGACAAATATCCAAAACTTCTAGTCAACACTGCATAACAACCCCCATAGCGGTAGGTGATAAAGAAGAGAAACTATTCCATTCATAGATGTGTATGTAGGGGAATCCACTAGACTTTCAAATTAATGATGATAGCATGAAGAACCCCATTTATACATCAATTTTTAAGTGATTGATTTTTTCAACCATACCTCATCCACAACCTTATAAATGTGTATGTTTTATCTCTTAGAACACCCAAGGTACTCACATAACTCTCCAATTTCACTTTTTATATGATATTCATATTTTCAATGAGGAACTACTTTTTTTATGTGGCATCCATTTATGTTTGGACATACTCATAAGACATCCATTTATGCATAGTCAAAAGTGCATGTAAAATTTGAATCCTTACAACATAGTTTTATCGATAGGTAAAAAGAGATATCAGATTCCTAAAGTGTTTCCATGCTCGCCACATGTCATGTTGATTCCAAAGAAGAGCAAACCATAAACTATGCATAGTGCATACTAGACTTCTATATTTCACCACCAACTGATGCACAAATTCAAGAATAAAATATAGTATATAAACCATGTATACATAGAACTATTAAATTATTATGTATAGAGTCATCAGAGTAGGTCAATACTCAAAAAAATCTAAGTGGTTCGATAATAAAAGATAGAGGCTAAGTTTAGACACCTAATTGTTATACTTAACACAATTGGGAATATTTATTTAAAATTAGGGGTAATTAATCTAGGAAAATCCATGAATAGTGGCTCTAGAATTAATTCCAAAACCCTTCTCATAGCCTGTGGTTTTTTTAGAGACACTTTTTTATTTTGTGCTACATTAAGATGATCCAGACAACTAAATCCTACCATAGATTTCCTTTATTTCTCATATGTGTTTGTGTTAATGGACCAAAAAACTCTTTAATGGGTTAAACATCTCCCTCATATCCCATAAGATCCAACTCCACTCTTACATGACCACAAAGTTCATAAAGTGTTAACATTGTATACCATAGAGCATCAATAACAAAAGTTAGTGACATCACAACATAACCATCAGGATATGATCATTCATACATAGAAATGGCTGAACTCCATAATGGATCTCAACCTCATGATATTTATATATACACACATTTGTAAATATATATAATATCAAAAATTAGATGAGAAAACATTAATAATACATCTTTCTCAAGAGTATGTCATGTACAAGATGAATAGATAAATAAAATACATTTATTGTTTGAGTTATATCTCTCTCTCCATATTTTACTATCTTTCTCATAGATGTTATACAAACAAACATAACTTCATCTAGATTCTCATCTGGAGAGTTTTCCATTGGATCATCCCCTACGCTCTAGATCACAAAGTTATTAGAAAACCTGATGATTAACCCTATGACCCAATATTTACACCTATTTATCAAATGTTATATAATGCATTGAAATATTTTTATAAATACATGAAGGTTGATGTAAACAAGTCACTATGACATAAATTTAAACAAGAAATAATTAAAAAATAAGTTTTCCACTATCCATGTCTACATTGTAAATCCCCATGAAGAAATGAGGAGTTCAAAGAGGGTATTCTCATTAAGGAACGCTTGCAACATAAAAATAAAAATAAATTTACATAGCTTCAAGTAGAGTTTGATTTATGGATTCTTTTAATAATATAACTTTTTAATTCCTCCACATTGGGGGGTACTCCATTTCCTTGGTCTAGTTAACATATGATGATTCCATTCAGATCACTCCAATGTCCATGTGATGTAAAAAAAATAGGCCAACCTTTTTGAGGCCATAACTTTTGACTTGTAGCTCCATTTGAGCTCTTATACATGCCAAAAAAATCATCTTGGAAAGTTTTATTCTGACCTAAGCCTCTCTATCTAGTTAGATTTGGTTTTAATATTTTTTGGAAGCTAAATGTGATCATCTAATGGTCTAAAATTAGCTTTTAATGATTTTTTAGGGAATTTTCTAAATTTATAAATTATATATTATTAGAATCGGAAGTCAACTTCAGTTGAATTTTGTCCCATAGTCTAATTTTACTATTTAGGTTATTTTAGGAAATTTTTAGAGTGACACGTGCTTGCATGCAAAACTTACTATAAATAGTGGTTGCTAAAAATAGACATTTTTTTAGATTTTAGATTTTTTTTGAATTTTGCATATAGAATTTAATTTTTGAGTTTAGGCTTATTTAAGAATGGCTTGAGTTTGTAATTATTTCAATCAATCAGTATGAATCAATTTTGAGTATTATTTCAAGATCTTAGCCTATTATTAATTTTCTTATTCTTGTTAGTTTTTGATTTCATTATCTGGTATCAGAGCAAGTTTGAATCTTGGAGGAGAAAAGAATGGAAAGAGGATGAGGAGGTATGGCACAAATGAACTAGAATATACAAGAAATGCAAAGGCAAGTTCAACAATTAATATAGGTTATCACCAATCAAACAAGGAGACAAGGTGGTGATGAGGAAGACACAGATCATGATGAATAAATTCAACAAGAAGAAGAACAATGAGATCAACCACCATTGATGAAAGAAAGGATGGTTTGGGATTTAGAAGGAAGAAATGAAGGAATTAAGGTTGAGGTTCCAAATTATGGAGGTAGTTTAAAACTATAAGAGTTGATAGATTGGATGAATAGCATAGAGAAGTTCTTTGAGTGGAAGACTTTGAAAGAAGATAAGAAGGTAAAGTTTGCATGCACAAAATTGAAAGGTCATGCAATGATTTAGTGGGATAATTTAAAAAAAGAGAGACAAATAAAAGGTAAAGAGAAGTTTAATTCATGGAAAAATATGGAGAATAATCTGAGGGAGAAATTTCTTCTTATGGATCATGCACAAAACCTATACAGAAGATTTCAAAATTTGAGGTAAAAAGATCATAGTATACAAGAGTATACAGATGAATTTTACAATATTTTCATGCGAGTGGAACATGATGAAATAGAAGAGAAAATAGTTTCAAGGTATGTAAATGGTTTGAAATTTTCTATTCAAGATGAATTAAGCATGCGTACAATACTTAACATGGAGGAGGCTTATCAATTAGCTTTGAAGGTAGAAGAAAAATAAAATAGATGGAATTTTGGAAGGATATCTAGTGGTGAAAAAATAGTTGGATCCCCTTTATTAAGGGGAAGAGGTGGGTTTAATACCACCATAGGTGTCTTTAATTCTAATAAATGTGCATTGTCATGTGGTGTAAAAAGGCAAGATGATAATAGGCAAGGGTTTCAATACCAACAAAGAGGAATATGATTTCATAGAGAATGAGGTTATGGAGGTGATAGAGTATGGTTTATGAATAAGTATAGATCATATGTCTATTATAGATGTGGAGAAGAAGGTCAGAGAGCATTTGAGTGTCCAAACTATCAAGATCAAGAAAGGAGGCAAAAAGATCACCCAAGATTAAATCTAGATGAGGTTGAAATAGAAGAGTAGAATACTGAAGTTGCACCAGTAGATGTTGGAGAGAATCTCATGATCAGAATAACCATGATTTCTCCAATAAAAAAACAAGTGCAAAATAAAGAAGGTGGTGATACATGGCTGTGATCAAATATTTTTCAAACAAGATGTACTTTGGGTGGAAAGGTATGCAAAGTAATTATACATGGTGGTAGTTGTGAAAATATGGTTTCTAAAGAAATGATTGAAAAACTAAATTTGTAATGTGAAAATCATCCTAACCCTTATCGTATTCTATGGTTTAAGAAAGGGAATGAGGTTATAGTAGATAAAAGGTGCTTATCAAGTTTTCTATAGGAAAAACTTATAATGATGAAATATGGTGTGATGTTATTTTGATGGATGCATGTCATGTGTTATTGGGGAGACTATGGAAACTTGATAGGAAATTATTTCATGATGGATTAAAGAACACATCCAATTTTTGGAAAGTTGGTACAAAGGTAGTTTTGTTACCTCTTAAAGAGGAAGAGAAGACAGAAAGCATGCTCTGTACTAAAGAATTTATCCAAGATATGAAGGTAGTAGGTTTTTTATGCACTAGTAGCAAAGAATGAAGAAATAGAAATGGTTTCAATACTAATAGAAGTAACAAGAGTATTGAAAGAATATGCAGATGTTATGCCTAATGAGTTACCAGATGGTTTACCACCGAAGAGAGATATTCAACATCACATTGATTTGATTCCAATATCAGCTCTACCAAATCAAGTAGCTTATAAGATGAGTCCAAAAGAACATGCAAAATTAAATAAACATGTTACTAAATTTCTTAGGAATAAAGTGATAAGGGAGAGTATGAGTCCATGTGCAACACCAACATTTCTAACTCCAAATAAATATGGAGGATGGAGAATGTGTGTGGATAGTAAATCAATTAGTAAATTATAATAAAGTATAGGTTTCCTATACCTCGTTTAGATGATATGATGGATGTGCTTGTAGGAGAAAAATATTTTACAAAGATTGATCTAAGGAGTGGCTATTATTAGATTCAAATTCATGAAGGAGATGAGTGGAAAACTACATTCAAGACTAGTGATGGCTTATATGAGTGGATGGTGATGCCATTCGGATTATCTAATGCACCTAGGACATTTATGAGGGTAATGAATATAGTACTAAGAGAATATATTAGTATGTTTTTGGTTATTTATTTTGATGATATTTTGATATTTAGTAGGACTAATGAATAACACTTACAACATTTAAGAATGGTAATGGATTTGTTAAGAAAAGAGAAGTTATATGCAAATTTGAAAAAGTGTAGGTTTATGTAGAATAGTTTGGTATTTGTGGGATTTATAGTTTCAGTAGATGGTGTGAAAATGGATGAAGAAAAGATAAAGGAAACTTTTGAGTGGCCTATTCCAAAAAGCATTTGGCTTAGAAACTTTTTACAAAAAAATTATTAAAATTTTTAGTAGTATTGTGGCACCAATAATAGATTGCATGAGAGGGAAGGAATTTGCATGGACTAGAGTAGCCACAAAAAGCTTTGAAATTTTGAAGAAGATTATATAAAGTCCAATTTTATCATTACCATATTTTAACAAAGGGTTTAAGGTTGATTGTGATGTTTCATTCATGGGAATTAGTGTTGTGTTGAGTCAAGAAGGGAAGCCAATAGCATTTTTAGTGATAAATTGAATGAGGTAAGAACAAAGTATTCTACTTATGATGTTGAACTTTATGTAACTGTACAAGAATTAAGACATTGGAGGCATTATTTGGTGCCTAAGGAATTTATACTATTTATAGATTATGAGGCTTTGAAGTATGTTAATACAAAAAAGAAGCTGAATAGTAGGCATTCAAAGTGTGTTTGTTCTTGTAGGGTTATACTTTTGTGTTGAAGCATAAATTAGGAAAACAAAATTAGGTAGCTTGCATTGATTAGGAGGGTATTATTATTAACTACTATGGTGAGTGAAGTAGTTAGATTTGAAGCTATCAAATAATTATATGATATTAATCCATATTTTAGCAAGGTTGTTGAGCTATGCAAGAATCCATTAATAGGTGGAATAGATGCTATTCATGATGAGTGTCTTATATAATAATATTATCTCTTCAAAGAAAAATAATTATGCATTCCATTTGGGTCTCGACGAGACAATATAATAAGAGAATTACATAGTGGTGGTTTGGCTAGACATTTTGGTAAGATGAAGACAATAGCTTTGGTGGAGGAAAAGTACTTTTGGCTAAATATGAAGAGAGATGTGACAAAGTATGTTTCAAGGTGCAGAGTATGTCAGGTGGCTAAAGGACATGCACAAAATACTAGACTATCCATGTCATTACTAGTTCTAAGAAGACCATGGATAGATTTGAGTATGGATTTTGTGTTGGGGTTGCCAAACACATAGAGAGGTAACGATTCAATTTTTTTTGTTGTACATAGATTTTCTAAAATGGTTCATTTCATTACATGTAAGAAAACCAATGATGCCACTAGAGTTGCTGAATTATTTTTTATGGATATTGTGAGATTACATGGTATTCCAAAAACTATTAATTCAGATAGGGATACAAAATTTCTAAGTCATTTTTGGAGGACTTTGTGGAAGAATATGGGTACTAAGATACAATTAAATAGTGAATATCACCCAAAAATTGAAGGATAGACAAAATTTATGAATAGGAGTTTGGGAAATTTATTTAGATGCATAGTGGGAGAGATTCCAAAGTAATAGGACTTGGCTTTACCATAAGCTAAGTTTCCATATAATAGTTTAGTGAATAGTTCAACAAGAAAGTCACATTTTCAAATTGTTTATGGGAGAAATCCTATGGGGATTTTACATTTAGTACAATTTCAAATTATAGATTAAATTAGTGATGATACAGAAGCGTTTACAGAGCATATATAACATTTGTAAGGAGTAAGAAAAAAGTTACAAGAAAGTAATGAGAAATATAAATCAGAAACAAATATTAGAAGAAGGTCCAAATTATTTCAATAAGTAGAGTTGGTAATGGTTTACTTGAGGAAAGAAAGATTTCCAAAAGGCACATAAAAGAAGTTTAAGTACGAAAAAAATTGGACCATGAAGAATTGTGAAGAAAATCAATGATAATGCATTTAAGGTAAGTTTAGCACATAATTTTGATATATCTCCAGTATTTAATGTTTTAGATTTATATGAATTCCATGGAGAAGATGATAAAGGTGATGAAGATGAAGAGGTAAATTGGGAACAATAGGTTCCAAAGAAGAAGAAAGAAAAAATAGTGCAAGTTTTGGATATGAAGACAGTGATCACAAGGCAAGGGAATTATAATAGGTATTTGGTGTAGTGGGAAGGATTGCATCAAGAAGACAACACTTGGATTATAGAATGGGAGATGAAAAAGATTGACGACAAAAATTGGTAGCAGTATAATCAGGGCAAATCATAGGATTTGAGTTATTTTCAACTAGAGGAGAATGATGCAAAAAAAAATAGGCCAACCTTCTGGAGGCCATAAATTTTGACTTCTAACTCCATTTGAGCTCTTCCACATGCCAAAATAACCATCTTGGAAAGTTTGATTATGACCTAAGCATATCTATCCACTTAAAATTGATTTAGATATATTTTAGAGGCTAAACATGATCATCTAAGGGTAAAAAATTAGCTTTTAATGATTTTTTCAAAAAATTCTAGTTTTAGAAATTGTTTATTTTTAGAAACAAAAGTCAAATTTAGTTGAATTTCATACCATAGTCTAATTTTAATATTTAGGTTATTTTGAGATATTTTAGATCCATGTGCACTTGTATGTGAAACTTACTATAAATAGTGACTACTAAAAATAGACATTTTTTTAGATTTTAGTTTTCTTTCAAATTTTACATGTAGAATTTAATTTCTGAGTTTAGGCTTATTTAATCAGGGTTTGGGTTTTTAATTATTTCAAGCAATCAATATGAATCAATTTTGAGTATTGTTTCAAGATCTTGACCTATTGGTAATTTTCTTGTTCTTGTTAGTTTTCAAGTTCATTACCATCTTCACACTGTAAATTCCAATGAAGAAATGAGGAGTTTTAAGATGGGATTATCATTAAGAAATATGTGACCTAATATTTATGATTCTAGATAATCTCAAAAAAATATTACCATAAGGATTTTTTTTAAATAAATTTAATTATGTTTAATGGAAAAATTTCATGCTTAACTCTGATTCTTTAGAGTTTATGTGCATATTAATATTCAATTTTAATTTGAAAAACACAAGTTTATACAATGATTGTAATGTCTATGGGTCCCATGATTACAATTGTGTCTCCATTAGCAATGACCTAAAAAGAAATTCCTTAGTTGAAGTGTATGCCAAAGATTCATCTCGTCATAACATATTCATCTAGATTCTCACAAAGTTTCATTTATACATCTCTCTATTCTTGCACTATCTATTTCATAAAGTTTCCACACATGAACATAACTTAATCTATATTCTCATTTGGGGAGATGACTACATGATCACCCCTTGGGCTCCAAATCATAAAACTATTAGAGACCCTGAGGATTAACCATGTAACCCGATGATTATGACCTATTTATCAAATGATATGGAATGTATTAAAATATTTGTAAAAATATATGGAAATAATGTCAACAAGTCACTACAACATAAAATTGAATTAAAAAAAAATTCTCCCACTATCCATGTCTACACCACAAATCCCCATGAAGAAATGAGGATTTTAAAGAGGGTATTATCATTAAGAAACCCTTGTAACTCAATCTTTAGAATTCATGATAATATTAGAAAAAAATCTCAACATCAAAAATTATCTTAAATAAATTTAATTTTCTTTTATAGAAATAATTGTAATTATGTATTATCATTAAAACATTGAAATATGTGTCAAACTTAACTCTGCTTATCTAAAGCTAATGTTCATCTTAATATTTAATTTTAAATATAAAAAATAAATTTTATACAATGATTGTAATGTATAGTGGTCCCATGATTACAATCATGTCTCCCTTAACAATGACCTAAAAAACATTCCTTTGTCAAAACACATGGGAATGAACTCTAATGTCATCATTCATGGAATGTTATATAATCTATGATCGGTATAAACCAACACCTAACCATCTACTCTCTAATGGTTTGTTTTAATTTCCAAGCACATACAAAATATTCATCTTTTAATAACATATTCATCTATTTAATTAGCATCTTCAGCTTTAATCAGTACTCAATTAACTCCTAACCATCTCATTAGTGAGTTTTAATGCATCTAATTTATATATAAACTTTCTCCTACTCATTATTATTATGTTTTATATAATATATTTGTAGTAGGGTGCCTATAGGAGTTGAAAATCAATCTCATTTTATGTAGTGTGTTATAGATAAATGGATTTCAATCAAATTACAATTCAAATATGGATTAGAAATTTTACCAATTAACATCCTTTGACATGAAATAGTTGTCGCATATAAAATAAAAATTAATAACTCTTCCCTTTGGAAGCCATTACAATTTACAATTTACACTTATTGGTCATAAATAAAACCTACCAACTATAAGTGTTATATATTAATAAGATATACAAATATATATTATTATATATAATATATATTATTATATATTTGTGTGTGTGTGTCAGAAGCATTTTCATGGTGAGGAACTTACCAAATATTCATATAACATCCCAATATATGCTTTCCACACATATGATTGATAAAAATATTATCAATTTTTTATATTTTTTGGGGAAATTTAACAATTAGACACATGTCGAGTTATACCTTTACAACATTGTTAAGACATTATTATTCATTTCTTGTAGTGCATATGAGAGGGCTTGTCTTGATCCTTCTAATGTTTTTCTTATTTTATAAAATTCATGCACTCATATAGTGGTTATTCTCTAATCAAATCAAATCTAAATATTTTACTTCTTAAAATTAAATCTCAAACTTTTAATCCTTTGAAACATTGATAAAATCTAATTAAAAGGACCAGAAAAAATTATAACCAAGTCATGGTTAATACCAATGAAAGGGGGTCTCAATAGGACACTTCCAATCAATCTTCCATCTATTAAGTGTTTTAACATAAACATTGTGCTGGTGTTCATTAATGAAAGTGTTTTCCCCTCATAAGTTGGATAAGGTCCTTGGGAGAATGTAAAATTTATCGTGAGGATAGGCTAAGGAATCCAATCCCATGACTATTTTAAAAATAAATTTAAAATCACCTTTATCTATTAATTGAAAATTTTGAGACTCTTAATCTAGGGAACCATAACAAAGGGAACACCATAATAATAGAGAACTAGAGACCAACAAAGTGAGTGAGAATTAATACAAATCCCTTTTTTCAATCCATCTCCATCCTAGACTAAGGGATGTTTGATTAGATGCCAAGAATTGTATATAATTTGAACCACAAAAGACCCTTTAATCTTGATGGGAACCTAAGTGAGAAGAAGTGATTGGATACTAGGATATTTCCAAGTTAGTTTGTAAAATAGATCCCTTCACTTATAAAATTGCAAAGATAGTTTTTTCAACACTCATATCCTTTAAGGGAATGAATGATCCACTTAACACAGAGGGAAATGCTTTGAAATTTGACATCCAAAAGATCAAGGTGAGCCATATTGTTAGGTTTGAAAAAAATATCCCTTGTAACTCTATAAAACCCCCTAGAGCCTTATAGGTTGGCCCAAATAAATTCTTTGAGAAGAAGTTCAAGCTTAGCAAAAGCAAATTTTAACAGTGCCTAGCAAGAAAAGTAATCTGAATTCAAATACCTTAGATCACCTTTAAAACTTATCATCTTGGGAAATTGGTGTAGTGATCAAAAAATCTTTTATTCTCTCCACCCTGTGTACCACATAGTTCCAAAGATCTAATTGAGTTTCCTAAAAGGCAAATAAGAATTGAGACAATTTAATTATTTTTTAGGTTGAACCTAATACCAATGGAATTTTTTAATCAATGGGGATGGGAGTATTAGACTATCTATAACATTGGGTTTCATTCCATTTTATTAGTAAAAAAAAATTATCAAGATTACAAAATGGATATTTTATAATAGTGAGCGGACAAAGTGCCTCCTTTATTATGAAGCAAATGTTACCTTCATTTAAAGCATACAAATACTAAAATATAACTATTAACTATTTACAAATACCATTCAAATTTGTATTGTGGTTTTACACATCAATGAAAACAAAATAAATTAAGTGAAAGAGACAAACACAAAATCAATTAAATATAGAGTTTAACTTGCATGATAAGAAAGAAACAAATTGAAATATTAACTATTTAAATTTTATCTAATTTGTTTCAATGGCTGAAAAGAAAGAATGCAAAATTTAACAAAAGAAAAATAGTAATCTAGAAAAGATAAATAAATGACACAAATATTTTTGTGATGATTCTATCCAAGGTGCTATGAAGGTGTTGTTGAGAGGTGATGTGAAGATGCAGGTGCTTCATATGCACTCACAAGGTTTCACATTGTGTCTCCTTACATGTGACATGTTGAAAAAGTTGCTACATATCATCACAATTATCATCATCACCTAATATTATTAAACTATAAATAATATATTATTATACTATAATATATTATATATTATCAATTATAATATATTATAATATATATTTAAAATTTAATATAATATAATTTTTTTAATATTATATTTTATATTAATATTATTTATGTATTATAATATTATATGACATATACTATAACATGTTTTTAAAATTTAACATAATCTCCTATATCATATTCTATATTAATATTATTTTTGTATTGTGAGATATAGAATATAATATAAGAAAGAACACACAAGTATATATGAAATAATAAAATATATATTATGTTGTAAAATTATATATAATACAATTATTATTACTTGGTGTGTGTATTTATAATATTTATATTTTATTTACATCAAAAATGTTTTATTATGATGAAACCACTAGATATTCTCTTTTGATGCATCTTCAGATCTAATTAAATGCATATGTTTTCATGTTATCAAATAATATACATGGCACTGCCACATTTAATGTAATAGATTATGGCTATCTGACATGGAAAGCATGTTCAGTGGAAATAAATAAATGTTGAATGGGGTTTCTAGTAAAATAAATCACATATTCGTCCATTTTCACTTGTACTTGTATAGATTGAGACTTAAATTCCCTTATAATATACGCATACCTACTTACGTAGAGCTTGAAATAATTTTATTAACTTTTTATTTTCATCAAGTTCATAATAAGGGAGAGGAGCTAATAGTCATGCACCCTAACTTTGCACATGTGTGGAGCCTAAACTGTGCCACATCAACACTTAAAATTGCAATCAATGTAAAGTTTAATGAGTCTACTTTTTTGTTCTATATTTTTATCTCATGACATGTTTGTATGGACCTAATTTTTTTATCCTTGTGTAACATGTCCTTATGGGGCCATTTTAGAGGTCCAATCGACCCCTAGGCATGCCATGGCCAAAAAAATCAATAAGGGCATAATAATGGGGAAAATATTCCCTAAAAAATCAAATGGATACAAAAAAAGTGGGGAGTTTAAACTCCCATTAATAACACATAGTAAGTGGAATGTAGACAACAGACTCAAGGTGGTAGAGCATTTATGTCTTGATATCTTGCTTTTATGACCCATTGACTCCCATTAATATCATTGATGCTTGGGTATTTTACTCTGACCTTCTATCATGTCCATCCACATTCACATCTATTTCATTATAAGGGAAGAGGATATGAATGGTTTCATACATAACACAGTGGTAAGAGCAATAACAACAACATGAGCACTTACACTTGCTTACCAACACTACTTATAGGTGAGGTTTTTTACACCTCACTAAGGCTATGAGCCATTTGGTTTTGAAAATGTTAATATGCCTTAGAATTTTTGTAACATAAATTTGTAATTTTACTTGCTAATTTTTTTTGATTAAGACATGTTAAATTTAGTGCAGGTGTTTTGTGAATCATTCAAAATAAGTGTTTTTAGATTGAAAACTTCAATGGTATACTTAACCCTCTTTTTATGTGGTGGTTCATTACAAATGTATAGCCACCCTATGTTTATAACAATTTATGGCTTGCCATTATAAATCTATGGCCCATCACCTCGCATTCATTTTATCATCACCTGGGTAATTCACCACTACCTTCTAGTTGTTCATCCCATTCACATACATTGCATGAGCAGGGAAGAGGAGATGGATTTTTTCGAAGATGATATGATGGTAATGGAAAATACAACACCATGAGTGCTTACACTCATAATTTTTTTGGTCTTTCTATAAACTAAGATGTGTTAAATTTAGTGTAGTTCTACAAATTTCTTGAAATGGGTATTTTTGGCTTACAAAATTTAATGGTAGTCTTAACCCTATTTTCTATGGTGGTTTGTTGTTAAATGTCCAACTAAATATGTAGTTGGTAGAATGTAAACACCTAGGTCAAGGTGATAAATAATTTATGTCTCACTTACACTCACTTGTCATCACTATTTACAGGTTAGGTTTTTATACCTTACTAAGGCTATGAGCCATATGATTTTTTATACCTAGATAAGGGTGGGATTTTCATCTAAATATTATAATAATAGATCTCACATATCATTAAATCTTGATCAAATAATGCTCACTTCATGTTATGCATGTACTCAAGGTGAGGAGAAAAATTAACACACCTTCCCACTCTCTATTTAGCCTGTGTTATGCATTAGTCCTCTCTCTACTTTTGTTCCATCTCTTTGTCAAGTCATGCCACCTAATGCTTTGTAAGTGGTGTTTTATTGCTCAAGTTATATGTGTTATTTTACTATTATCTTTACATCTACCATTTATCCACTGAATGATAGCATTGATGTTTCCACTCTAGCAAGTCTTAGGACTCATCCATATAGACATCTTGTGGTTGTCATCAATATGGATTGGAATGCTTGTTAAAAAATAAAAAATATTGTCCATGTCTATGCTTTGATTTTCCATACTATAGTAACTATAGTTTAATTTAGTACATTTATTAGTATTCTAAGTTTATTTATTTTACATTTTGTGGAAAACTAATGGAAATTCCTTAGTTTCCTTATCTTATTGGGTTGGAATATTTTCTTGTTAACTATTTGAAGCACTGAAAGTCACCCTATAATAAAGGAGGTTGTAAAGACAAGATAGTACTATACGGTGGCTTTCAATGTTCTTAATAATGAATGAGAACCATAATGGCTTCCATTAATAGACCAAATTCTACTCTTACCTTCTATGCAATGCACATTTAGATACTAAATGAGTTATTTTTTAGTTATAAATACAACCATGTAATTACTTTCTCTATTTCATGAACCTTGACATTCAGCCTTACTATTTAGATTTACACTATTTTTTTGTAGCATGATTAATCCTTAGATTTTTTTGGCTGATCCTTGACACTCATTTGAGCTCTTCATATGAATATGAGGTGTTGGGTCATAAATTCAAGATGGAAAGACATAAATTCTCTTCCATCTCTATCTTGGTGATTACATTCTACATGTTACACGCTATTAAATGGAGTTTAAACTCCCCACTTTGGGCATAGTCATTTCATTGAGTGTATGGCCCACATGGACAACACTAAATTAATATATAGTCATCATGATTTATGAATACATAGAATGATTTACATATTGAGAAAAACACATTTACAACAAACACTCAAAGCCCAAGACCCGAACACAGTTCACCATTTCTATAGAATTCAAAATAAAATAACCCATAATCCTTTTGGTATTCCCCTTATATTGGCCTCTAATTTATTTTTTGGTCCATGGCATGCATAGAGGTTGGTTTGACCTCTAAAATGGCCCCATAAGGATATCTTGTAGGGGGTGTAGATGCTAGTTTTATACACCCTTACATATTAAAGTGGTACATCATCATGTTTATCCTTCATCTCTAACATAATGGCCACCATTCATAATTTTTTGAGATAGTTACATTTACCTCATCCATTTACCTTTACCACATGACTTAATTAAGTTAATTACTATAGTCAAATAATAATTAGCCCTATTTTACCATACCTAACCATAAATTCATAAAAAAAAATAAAAACAAACTCATCCAACCTCTAAACAAACCCATACCACATCTAAAACAACCCAAAAACTTTAAAACCATTCTTTACCCCTGTACGCAACTTTTTTGAATGACCTAGGGATTAACTTCAACCATTTTAGGAAAATTCACATTGATTCTCCAAGATCGATGTTGATCTTCCCAGAATGACATCAATCCATAAATATATAGCGAGCCTCCATGGCTTGGGATGGCACTTTTGGAATTTGTAACTCTATTAGAATCATCTTAAAAGTTGCATATAGACCTTATCAACATTTTGTTACTTTTTGGAACCTCTGTTCGTGAGATTACAAAGAGATTTTTTAAGGTTTCTAAGCCTAATTTTGTGATATCCTTTATTTACTTATTTTTAGCCATCCAATGTTAGTATTGCATGTTAATTTATTCCCATTTAAACTTTAGAGTCTTTTGTACCTATGTGTCATTATTTTCATTTGGTTTTTATTATTTTATCAACACTTGAAGTTGTTAATATCTTTTATTTTCATAGTTTAGCATTTTACTCAGAATTAACATCGATCCATCTGAATTGATGTCAACCTTTAAATATCATCATTAATCCATAATAAACTATTAAAATATCCTTAAAGTTTGTTTTCATAATATTTAAAATCCTCAAAACTTGTTAAAATTTGCATCCTATTTTCTAAAAATTTGTCTTTTACATGTAGATGACTTTGACTAGATTAGTGCATGATATTGTTAGCATATTTGATCTCCCCATTGTCCAACAACCTCTTTCATTTATCAAAGTGGTATTGCATTCAAATTAGGTATTTGTACTATAGTTTTAAAAAATAATTAAGAAATCATTAATGAATAATTAGCTATAATTAAAGAGGATGTCAATATAGCTACAAAATTTTGGGATGAGTACTTTGATCATATTAATATTGCTATAGATTAGGTGTCTTTGGTGTTGTATATTTGCATCCTATCCATATATATCTTTTTAATTTCATGTTTATTTATAAACTTGATTGTTAAATGTGGGTTGACATCCACCTAAGGAAGCATATCACTTCTTGGGACTAGTTTCTTACTAGGCAACCCATTCATCTTTCTATTAATCCATTTTATTTGTGAGTTAGTGTAATTTATAGGTCATTCTTCCCTAGCCAAAGAGGAGTTCCCACAAGCTTGATCAATAGTGCGCAACTGATCTCCATCTCTAGGTAATCTTTAAAACCCTACATTTACTTTGTTTTTAGTAGCTAATTAGACCACATTGAAAAAAGAAAAAAAATACTAAAACATTCTAGCATTCCCAATGGGACTGTCAGGTCTCATTTTTATTATTAAAATTGAAATTTTTTGAGTTTGATCTCTTTCCTTTTCTTTGTATGAGTTCATCCAAAGAACATCAAGTCTACATTTTATTTCCATTTTAAGGTTAAAATAAATTGCATTCATTTTTTTCTACTTAAGTAATTCACATAGAATAATCTAAGTGATAAATTCATAGTAGTCATCACTCTTTCACACACAAATTGAATCATAGTTATAAAAAAACTCATCTAAACACTTGAAATAAGGAAACTGATGGATATTTCATCACCTGAAGACAACCTTTTTCCTGGCAATCCCACTTGGATTTTAGTACCAAGGGGAGGACCAACTTAGTTCTCTAGCTGAGTATAATCTCTAGAATATCAATATATCTTGGCTAATCACCCACACTGGATATGGGATTATGATGTGAGGGGAGAAAGCCCCAAGTATCAAGCCACATACTAGTACCAATATAGATTTACTTTGAGCACCAAAATAACATAGTCAAAACCATCCTTAGATTACCATTTCCTAGGACCCTCATTATCCCCTTTATTTATTTCTTTTCACATCTTATAATTAAAAAGATATAAACTTTTTGGAATGACTTTAGTTTGTGCATCTTTCATCCATAATTAAAATAGAGATAATTCAAAAATAATTATTGTTTTGATTTTGCTTTTCTTTTCTATCTCATGGTTTTAACTAGGTAGTAATCAAAGAAAGAATTCAAAGTGGGTGTCACATCCTCTCCTATGGAACATACACCTAGCTCCTCCTCTACCCCTGAGTCCTTTGAGAATCATGTGTCCCTACACTTTTATTCTCAATGAGATCCTTCATTTTTGGAAATATTGGAAAATAACCATATTGCTCTAGATTACTACCTTAGTAATTGAGAAATACACATTCCTCCTTCCCCCCATACCCAAGATTATCAATATTTATATGGGATGCCTTTTAAGGGAACTAAAAAAACTAAATAATTTACCATGGCCATGGTATCTTTTTCTATCAAATGTCTTCCATTTGGTTCTAATACCTAGATGACGTAACTTTTAGAAAATCAACCACCTATAGTATCTACTAATTCTCTAACCCCCATTACTTAGGCTCAAAATACTTATACCACTCAACCTATATCCACTATTCCTCCACAAGCATTAGTGGTGTCAATACCTTTAAGTCTCCCACCTATCAAAATGAGTCTAGCCTACAATTATTAATATCTATAACACACACACATAATAAATCCCTCACACACAACCTTCCCAACAGTATGTATCCTCAACTACCTAATACATGGCTTCATCACAACCATTGGTGGCCACTTACCTCCACTCTTCTACAAAATAAAATTTTCTGCTATAGATCCCATAATACATGGCATCATCCCAACCCATTATGTCCACTACAGTTGGATAACCTTCTTCCCAACCCCTATCTACTTCCATGTCAAATTATCAAACTTTTCAATAAGGTGTCTTAGGGAATGTGCCTCATAATAACACCCAATTAGACCTCATAAACACCCTTATGAATAGAATGGCTAATTTGGAAGCCTCCACCTCTAGACACAATATTATGGTCACATATGATCAAATTTATAATGAGGCTATCCACCCATCTATTCCCATCCAACCCTATCCCTCATAATGGGAACTTCCCAAGTTTACTAAGTTTTAAAAAAAATAAGATCCCTAGCAACATCTCATATCCTTTTGACATGTGTGTTACTTTATAGCACATGATGATGCATTACTACTTAGGACATTCTCTATGTCACTAGCAGGGGATACATTAGATTCATACAAATCTATCCCTCAGCATTCGCTCTTTTCCTTTTTGAAATTGGATCAAATTTTATTAGATAACTTCTCAATCTATATTGATCAAAAAGTGACTATCATAGATTTATATGATATTCAACAATTTGAAGATAAATTTGTGTCATACTTTGTAGCTCATTGGCATAGCCTAATCATCCAATTAACCTTTTCCTTACCATAACTTGAATTAATTAAATTTTTTTCATGCTCTTATGCAAAACATATCTCATCCATGTTATAAATTTAAACCTTTAAGAATTTTGACAAGGCCTTTACCATGTCATGTAAACTCAAAATTCATGTCATTGAAGAGGGAAAAATTAAGTTACAAAATAAAAACTTCAAACCTAACCCCTCAAAAAGTAATAACAATAATCCTAAACCAAAAGGGGCAGAAAATGTTATTATTCTAAAAACTTCTCCCCCTCCAATACACACTCAAGTAGGATCATCCAACACTCAAACACAACCACCTATGGGCCTTACTCATTTTCCCCTAGGAAATACACCCCTTTAGGAGAGCCTTACACTTTTGTGTTGGATAAACTCCTAAAAGACATTGTTTTTAAAGTCTACCTAATTAGACTAGTCAATGGTATGTGTCCTAAACCCACTTAGTATAAAGAGGATGAGTTTTGTTCCTATCATAGATTAATAGGTTATGACATAGAATGATGATACTCCTTTAAACGATTGGTACAGAACCTCATTGACAAGGGGGACCTTTAGTTGGAAAATCTAAATGCTCCTCCCAACCAATCTTTAGATATTTTTTGATAACCATTTCCAAACCATCCATCCACATCAAACATAGTCCAAGATAACCCTGAAGAAACATATAATCAAGCTATACATATTATTAATACAATCTATGAACATTTATTTCCTTAAAAAATATAGAGAAATCTTCAGTCTTTGATATCCTTACAGGAGATGATTTTGATATAAGTCAACCTAAAATTATCAAAACAACTCCCAAGACCTCTATAGATCTCCTTGATCTCATTACATGGGATTATTCATGTGAACCATCCCCTTCATCTTCTCTAACTGAATCTCCTAAAGTTTAAAATGAAACCACTCCTTGGGATGTCATAGATAAACATCTTGATACTTCTAGAGTTAAACATTCCATCCCTTTAGTCCTTGGTGAACCTCTTCATAGTATGCATCAAGATCAAAATATAATAGGACCCTATAAATCTTTTTGATATCAAGACCCTTTGAAATCATCCTCTGTCACAACACCTCCTTACCCCTAAGCTACTAAAGGAAAGGGTAAATCTCCTATCATCGATATCTATGACAATTGTCATGGTATTCCCCCAAATAAAGCCTTATCCTATCCTCAAGTTAAGGTCAATATTTTTTATATGTCAAAAGACAAAAACCTTAGTCTAAATACCCCCTCTATTTTCAACACATTAAATATCAAATGGCCAACCCCTTTTATGTCATCTCCATAATCTATTTTAGGTCCTCATCAATATTCCAAAGTGACTATCCCTATCATAGGTTATTCCATTCAAACATGTGGGAAAATTCAAAGTCTCCCTCCATTATTAAACACACCTCTATCCTGATATCCACCATCTTTTGCTAAATTACCATTAGATAAACTTAAATAAAAAGTGCCCAAGGTCATCTCTATTTTAAAATCTAAACATCAAAACCAAGTGATCAATACTTTTCCAAAAGAGATGTACAACCTACTATAAGTCCACAAAATGACCCTTTGAAAGGATATTACACTGTAATCTTAAAATAATTATTGGATACATCCCTCATAATGCTACCACCTATATGGCCCAATAAACCTCACCTCTAAAGACTTGCTTGATATAGGAGTCGAGAGATATGTGCATATCATAGAGTAGATAGGCATGATATAGAAAATTCTAATGCTCTTAAGGCTATAATCCAATAGCTAATCTGGGATGATGATCTAAATGATAAGACTCCTCAGCAAAAATTCACTATCATAAATATTCCACCTACCCATAATCCTATTAATCCTATAAGCGATAAAGAGTCAGTGGCTTCTTCAGACCCTCCATTATTACACATCGATGTTGTATATGTAGTTACTTGCTCTCAAAATCAAAACTCCAATAAATCTGATGTTTAAATTATAGGAGCCTCTACCCATAATATGCCTAAACAACCTAGATAAAAGCCTAAAGTCTATATTACACAAACTACCCTAGCCAAAGCCAAGGAGTTGGTATAAATTTCCATATTAAAATAACTCCAACAAACACCTATAAAAATGTCATTATATGGACTTATTGAAAACTCTCCACACCATCGACAAGTAATGATAGAATCTCTCTAGGCTACTAAGGTCCAACTAGACAAGCCTCAACCATTGTAAGCATTTATAGGGGCCCTCCAAATGGGTCAGTTGTTAGTTTCACTAATTTTGAGGTCATTCTTTTATCACCTGAAGATCAAGATCCCCCACTTTTCATCATAACTCAAATAAATCAAACTCAAATTAAAAGAGTTATGATCAATAATGGGGCTAGTATTAATATTATTTCTTCACATGCTTTCCAATAATTACAACTACAATAAACCATTATTTCCTAATCCCCAACAATTCTCTATGCATTCAACGACATGGTAGTACCCATAGTAGGAATGGTTATCCTTTCCATTTACATAGGTTATCATACCCTCTATGAACTCTTTTATGTCATAGAAGGGACATTCCAATATAACATTTTATTAAGACATCTATGGATTCTTGTGATGTGATGTATCCTCTCCACCATCCATCAGTGCCTTAAGTTTGAACATGAAGGTTAAGTCCACATCATCCCTGTCGATCCTCATCCCTTCAAATCATGCATCTTCACTTTTCAACCAAGCGATGTCATAATACCCTCACCTGACACAATCCCATATTCATCTTCTAACCAAGCCTTGACAAACATGACTATTCTTTCTTTAAAACTACAAGATTAAGGTCCATTGATTCTATGATGCAACATCTTTTAGTGGGGTAATACTAGCTATCAACCCTTAACACATTACCCATTCCTAGGGAATATAGTCATCTAACAAATAACCCATGTATCTACCCAACATAGTTGAGCTCATCCCATTTGGGCTACCTTTCTTATGTACCCATTTGATAAATGATAGAATCGATCCAACCACCCCAAGGCCTAACAATGACACCCATGCTAAACCCTTTACATCTAATTTCTCATTTCTCAATAAACCCTAGTTCATGCAAACTTACCTTTATTGATGTGCTTGGAAGGGCTTCGACATGGGTAGATATGAGTAGGGTCCCCATGTTGTCACATTAGGAGATTTAAAAAAACCACATGAAAAACATGGTTTAGGCTTTAAATAAGATTATATATCCTCTCAAACTCATTTTAACACCATTTTTGGAAGAATAAGAAGAACAATCTTCATCATCTGATACCTCTTCCTCAACTAGTGATACTATATCCATCCCTTCTAGATTTTTTTAGTCAATTCAATCTCCATAAGACCCCTATAGGTGCTACTTTATTTTCTCTGGTCTATTGTATAGAAGTTGTACTTCCTTTAAAAGTCCAAATTCCCTCTCTTTATGTCTCGCTTAAAGACATAATTTTATGAGGATTTTCATCAGGATCATTTATCCCAACTCAAACTCTTAGATGAACATCATGTGACATCCCTTGATCACCTTTGTATATATCAAGAATGACTAAAATGAGCATATAATCAACATGTAAGAGAATAAGAATTTAACATTAGAGACATTTTACTTAAATAAAATCAACATGTCACTAATATGGAAGAAATTAAATGGGGTAAATTTTCTCCTAATTGGCTCAAACCATACATCATAACCCATAAATATGGATTTGGGGCATATCATTTGGCCTCTCTTGATGGTAAACTTGAATGAGAACCTATTAATGCATTGCATCTATGTCCTTTTTATAGTTAATAGATTTTGTTTCATCTTGGTTAAATTATCTTAAATACTATCATATCCCCTTATCCCAAAATACCAAATAATGATATGAGAGTTATGTGGTTATCCGGTAGTCACTATAACCTCAAACCTTGAATATGAATACCCCAGCTCTATTCATAACATTCTCTCATGGACAAGTTTTACCTATAATGGGAGAAACCCTAGATCATTATTTCCATTATTTCTTAAAGGCCATTAATTTTCCAAGATAACACAATCACTTCATGTAATGAACTCATGGAAATTATCCTAAGGTGTCTTTTTATGCCAACTTGCATTACTATCTTTGGGATCCAAATCAAGTAAGTAGTGAGAATCAAAGTATCAAAATGGGATAAATAAATACACTGATCCCTCAAAGGATACTTGTAATCAAATATAAAGGCAAATAATAGACTAATCCCTTGAAGGACATCTATGAAAAAACATCATAATGTAGACCACTCCCTTGAGGATGGTTTACCAAGCAAAAAACTTCCTACATTGATCAGTTTTCAAATTATACTACTTAAAAACCTTAAAAACCAACAAATCAATAAAATAAATTGTCAAAAGCAATATCCCAAGGAAGCTTCCCATATTGATCAATTTTTTAATTCTAAGCTTCTTGTATTGATCAGTCTACCCATTAGCATAAAAATGATCCCTGAAATATAGATCTTGAATTTGAAATATGGTGTGAAGAAATTTATCTCTAAATTAATTCATCCCCCATTGCACCAAAAGTATATAATCCTAATAAATGACCAAGGTCAAATCTCTAACTAACTAAGGTTGTGTTAATATCTCTCATCATCTAGCTAAGGATGCATATGCCATGTGTACGAGAGGTTCTCTTTTGGTTATGGTTCAAGTCAATGTCATGCAAATCCATAATCTATAATCACTAAAAGTCCATAAATCCACAACAACAAAGCATTAAAATCTATCTATAATCCATAATCATCATTAAGCTTAAATCCATAATCCATAACTTTTTTTACATTCAATCATCTAATAAACCATAAGCATCCACAAGGTTAATAATGGTCTATATCAATAGTAGCATAATCCATAATCATAATCCATTAGTAAAAACCCATCTCATGATATAATATTTGAAAACAAAATAACATGTAAAACCCATAATCCATAAAGCATCCATAACATATATGATAGTAATAATTAGAATTAAAATACATAACATATAATCTATAATCCATCACATCAATAATGCATAGAAGTACTACATATCCATAGCCATCAATATATCCATAAATAAATACACATGATCCATCCATAAACATAAGCAATGTATATATATATATATATATATATATATATATATATATATATATATATATATATATATATATATATATATATATATATATATATATATATAGTGTCTATACAAATGTCATAACATAAATAATATGGGGCTCTTTGCCCATACAATACAATTTACTTAGTAAAATCAATCCTACTCAAATGATTGTTATCATCTCTCCCACCATCTCCTCCTCGGTTTGCTATGTTCCCTATACTAGTAGACCCCCCAAGATTCCTCTATGATCTCATATAGATAGCCATGTATGAAGCAAATTGAGAAACATATCGTAGCCATCTCTATACTATCCTCTCATAATAGCTCATCTTGGCAAGCAAATCTCTATACTTCTGTAATGGTACCATATCTATAGGAGTAGCACTAGATCCTACAATATATAAAGTTGGTCTCTCTACTAAAGTATATCTCATCTACTCTAGCTCTGCTTGGTACCTATCTCACTCATATATATCCTATTCACACTAACCTGTCATACTATCAAGATCACCCTATAATGTGTCAATCTAATCTTGTAAAGTATCATGGGTTGTATGTGTTTCCTATAGTTCAGCCCTTAGTGTATCCCTCTTAGCAACAACTATAGCTATATCTATATGGTCACATATAGGGGCATCTTAGAATTTTAACTCCTCCATGTGTGCATTAGGGGCATATTATAATGGTATATACTCTATGTGTGTATCAAGGGCATCATGTTTAGCCTCCCTCACCTCCTCAATGACTACCTCCTCTTGAGGTCTCAAAAATCTCTCTTGGGTCCTCATCATCTCATTTATAAACCAAGAAGCATAATCATCAGTGTATCCAATGTCATCCCCTTCAAAACCATTGTAGTATCAAGGGTAGGCTAGTCTAGCTCTGTATCATCCCACTTATACAAGCATGGGGTTAATGGAATGTTCTACACTAATATGAACTATTGATGGACCTTGTCAAAATAAAATAACTTGATGTGCTCCAACCATCATCCATGTACCCATATCTCTCAAGCAATATCCCCTGTCTCCACATCTAAACTAGGCCATGTTTGGAAGTGTACATAAGGCCTCTAAATTACATATCCTATTTTCAATCTTCTCAAAACCTATCTATAGTACACAAGATCATGCACTACCATATCTATATATGGAATGACTAAGTATTCCTTCTACCAAATGAAGGTTACACTATAGACCATGTCTTTAAATCTGATCCATGGGGTCCTTATGGGGAGAATCAAATGAATGTACTCATATGCCTAGCAATGTAATATAAATGTAATATCAATCCTTGAATGATGCTCAGTGCACCAACCCCATAAATCCATGTATATCTACCTTAATAGTGTGGGTGCTCACAAAAAAATAGTCCTAAACTCCACCATATCTGCTATGATGCTAGTAAAACTCTATGCTAGTCACCCTCCCATAGAATTAGGTAGCACATAATAGGTTAGTGTCAGCATCATTATCATCGAGACTAGTCTCTCCATAGGGTTCTGGTCATATAATGGTTAGAATGAGAACCCCTCAATAAATAATCTCATGTTTAATGCATCCTCACCATATAAATGTACTAGCATCATCAATCACCCATCCTCATCAATAATATAAATAGGGGATCCTAGAATTAGTAATAATAAAATTTGATGTATGTCCTATGTGGTGATCATCATCTCATTGATTGGTAACCAAAAAGTATTTATGGTATAATCCCACTGCTCTAGCAAATCCACTATCATACTGATGTCCTGATGGACATGGTGATAATGGAAAATCCTTAAAAATATTATAGTGTCCATATGGGCTCAGTCCTCATCACCCATAAATTCTTAAAATTGATCCAATAATGAAGGGACCCTATCCCTCATCATCAATAGCTCTTATGCCTGTCAAAAATAGATTTTTAATCAATCAAAATCATAATTTTTTGTATTTTGATTGATACTCTAAAGATCGATGCCAATTTATCTAAATTGATGATCATCCTTATGGATTGTGGTCAATCTCATGAAGCACATTGATATTAATGGATCGACGTTGATTCCCTCCACTAAAAAATTCCCCCTTGGACCTATCACTTTTAACCTAAACCCCCTCCCTCCCACAAATTTCTAAAAATAAAACAAAAAAAACATAAAACAAATATCTTAAGCAAAAATAAAAATAATAACTTTCACCACAAATACATTGTGCCAACCTCATAGTGTATTCATCATCGTCATCCACTCGTGCTCACCTCCATCATCTCCCACATATTATTGAAAGGTTAAAACACATCAAGTTTTTCTCATGATTTCTTATTCACTCGATAGCCAAATGAGCCTTATACCATGTCTGATCATTTTGGACCGATGTTGATTATCCTAGCTTGTTTATATTTTGCACTTATGGACCATTTTACATGTTCCCAATCTAGTTTTAAAGCCTCATCTTATTACCTTTACTATAGATATCCCATTTTTGTGACATATTACCCTTTAGATTTGAGGATTTTGACCCTTTGTCAGTTCCCCAATCTCCTTAAGGTGTACCCCTTTTGTTGGGTATCTTACCATTGTAAGATCCTGAGGGTATATTTTATCTTAAGAACATTTTAATATAGGTAAGATATACACCATATGCACGCTTAATGCTATGGTCTACCATTCCTAACCTTTGTTCTCTTGCTATATTTTTATTAAGCCTACCTATTTTAGCCATGACATTTTTTTTACTCAATTAAGTCTTTGGGGCATTAGTGCCTGCATCACTTTTTATCTTATTAAGTGTAACCTTGGAACTTCCTTGCACCATCCACACTTCTAATTATCCTTTGTTATCTTTCACTTATCCATTTCCACTCACCTACTTTTTTTTACCTTCCATCTTTTTCAAACCTGTCATTTATTCCATCTCACTTCTCGATGCCTAATTTGAGTGGGAATACCTCCTCATAATAAACTTGGGTCATTAGTCACCTTATAGTTTTTGTCTCATGGCATGCAATTGCATACTACTCCATAAAAAGGGGTAAATATAAAAGCTAGTTTTAAAAACCCTTTCATATTAAAGTGGTACATCATCACATTTATCATTCATCTCTAACATAATGGCCCCCATTTGTAATTATTTAAAATAATTAAATTTACCTCACCCATTTACCTTTACCACATGAGTCAATCAAGTTAATCACTAAAATCAAATAGTAATTAACCATATTTTACCATCCCTAACCATAAATTCATAAAAATAAATAAAAACAAACTCATCCAACCTCCAAACAAACCCATCTCATGGTTAAAACAACCCAACAACTTTAAAACCAAACAAACCCATCTCATGGTTAAAACAACCCAGCAACTTTAAAACCATTCTTTACCCTTGTAAGTAACCCATTTGAAAGGCCTAGGGATTAATTTCACCCAATTTGGGAAAATTAATGTTGATTCTTTGAGATCGACACTGATCTTCTCAAAATGACATTGATCCATAAATATATAGTGAGCCTCCATGGCTCAGGATGGCCCTTTTGGACTTTGAAACTCTATTGGAATCATCTTGGAACCTGCATACAGACCTTATCGACATTCTACTACTTTGTGGAACCTATGTTCATGAGATTACAAAGAGATTTTGAAGGTTTCTAAGCGTACTTTTTTGGTATCCTTTATCTATATGTTTTCAACCATCTAAGATTAGTATCACATGTCAATTAATTCCCATTTGAAATTTAGAGTCTTTTATACCGCTGTGTCATTATTTGCATTTAGTTTTTATTATTTTATCAATATTTCAAGTCATTATTATCTTTTATTTTCATAGTTTATCATTTTACTCAGAATCGATGTTGATCCATCTCAATCGACATCGATCTTGTAAGATCATCATCGATCCCTGCTAAACTATTAAAACATCATTGAAGTCTATTTTGATAAGATTCATAATCCTCAAAACTTGTTAAAATCTACATTCTATTTTCTAAAAAGCTATCTTTTACATGTAGATGACTTTGCCTAGACTACTGAATGATATTGTTAGCATATTTGATCTCCCCATTAAAGTGATATTGCATTAAAATTAGGTCTTTGTATTGTGGTTTTCACACCTAATTAATAAATTATTAATGAATAGTTAGTTGTAATTTACGAGAATGCCTATATAGCTACAAAATTCTAAGATGATTACTTTGATCGTATTAATCTTGATATAGATTAGATATCTTTGGTGTTGTCTATTTTCATCCTATCCATATATATCTTTATAATTTCATATTTATTTATAAACTTGAATGATAAATATGGGCTAACATCCACCTAAGGAAGCATATCACTTCTTGGGACTCGTTTCTTATTAGGCAACCCATTCATCTTTCTATTAATCTATTTTCTTTATGAGTTAGTGTGATTTACAGGTCATTCCTCCCCAACTATAGAGGATTTCCCACAAGCTTGATCAATGATGTTCAAGTGAAATCCATCTCCAGGTAATCTTTAAAACCCTGTATATACTTTGTTTTTATTATCTAATTAGACCACATTAAAAAAAAGTGAAAAATACTAAAATAGGGGGATCAAATACTGGGTGTGTATAGACATGTCATGAGTTAAAAATATATAATCAAGAGGTAGACTTGTTAAGTTATCAATCAACATAAATTATGTGTGTTAATGTGCCACAATTTAGGCTCCATGTATGCACTAAATTAGATCACATAACTATTGGTCCTCTCCCTTAATTTTATTTATTATTGTTATTCAATTGAAATAAATAATTACTTACTTAAAATGATTCATAGATTGACTAAATTGAATTAAACTATAATGACTATTGATTATTTTTATTCAATTGGAGTAAAAAATTACTTATTCCAAATTATTTGAGATAAACTACAATAAATTAAACTATAGTGACTACAGATGGATAAAAAATACAAGTCCTAATCATCTTAAAAAATAATAGTTCAAATAGGGGTCCAATACTAGAAAGGGTAGTTGAAAGGATGGTTTTAATAAGTATTTTTATACAATTAGAAAAAAAAAACATGTTTGTATGGTTCACATTGGCATAGTCTCATTATTTGTATGAATTTTTATGAATGTTTTTAGGAATAAAACTCTGATACTACATGTTATATCAATGATCTATAACATATAGTACAAGTGATTAATGTGTAGAAAAAAAGCTACAAAAATAAGAGACAAAGAGTGAATAAATTACATAGAGATTATGTGGAAACCTTGAAATGTGCAAGGAAAAACCATACATAAAATGGAAGCTTATATAATTCATTAATCTAGCATCAAATCTCTTCTATAATAGCTCCTCCAAAAAATCCATCAGTGCTAACATATAATCACTTAATGATTCCACCTGAAGCATTTAAGTTATGAACCAAGCTAAAATAGTCTATAGTATCCAACCTCTAAGCATGAAATCACATTCTTACATGGATCCAATAATTAGATGAGCTATAATATAAAAGTTATGCATATTTATGAATTAAAACAAGAAGAGAAAGAGGAGAGAGAATGAATAGTGAAACCAAAAAAAGCACCACACTTGGGTGAACATGTTATCTCCATATTGGTTATGTTACCTTAATGTGCAAAATTATTCAAGGCATATTCACTTTATACAAGAACATGTAATAGATCCACGTGGATTAAAAAACCATTATTCTTCACACACATGTGTAGTCAATTTGCTATAGTAGCTTTCTTATTTTCATTCTCCATGTGACCACATAATTCCAAAAGGTGATTGCAATCATATTTTGAATATCTCCACACATGGGAATATTGGACACATCTAAGAATGTTCCCCACACTAACACTTTTGTCTTTTACACCATGTGATAACATCTATGTGATTACCAAGGATAAACCTATATGCCTTGGAGGAGTGGCACTCCCAAATCCCATTACATCAACCTAATCACTAATGGGATACTATCCATGGGCCCCTACCACATCACCCACAAGCCAAATCACTAACCATATACATCACCAACATGTCACATCATCATGAATAGTGTCCATGAATAATGATTCATGAATAATGACTTCAAATTCTAACATACTCTCACTTAAAGTTAATATACATAGGATTTTACCACCCCTGAGTTTATGTAACCAACTACTCATCAATGCCCTCTAATGCCCTAACACAAACCCAATATAAGTTTGATTTCACTAAAAAACTTCTCTACCCTAACTAGATTTGTCAACATCTACTCCATAAAATATTTTAGCACCTAAATTGACTCTCACTTCTCCATAGACCAATCCTCCAATCAGGATTCTACCATGAATTAATCATAACTCCCACTACTAGGGAATATCTAGTTTATTGCTCACTATGACATCATGAGGCTTTTACACCTAATGAATCTAATACACATGACATAAAATTAATGTCTTCTTCTCTATTATATAATGCTCTTGGGAAGAAAACTCAATAATGAAAGAAGTGAGGTAGTTCCTTGATCTCCCATCCTTGTGCATCTCCCATCATTATGCATCTCCATCCTTGGTTTCATCCTCATACCACCTTCATCACATCCTTATCACATGAGCCATCATAATAGTGATCATGTTTGGGTCTGCATCCAACATGTCAACAAAACTCTTTTTCTCTCCATGAAGGTACTAAAATTCTTATACTACATGTGAAAAATTTACACCAACCTATATAGTGATTTAAATATGTAAACCAACAACAGCTTGCTTCACCCTTGTATCTATCTCTCCCTTAGAAATATCACCATGTAGGAATCACACTATTCCAATTATTTGAATATAAATAAGTGAACATGTCACTCTTGATAGTAGTGAGCAAATAAGATCTCATATAATTCAAAACTAGAGTTCTCCTCATATCCTTCAAGCTATCAACATGACACAAGTAGACCAATCACAGCTCCAGGGAATTAATCATACTACCCAATGCATTATTGCACCTACCAAGTTTTTAAGCCTCAAGAATGCATATTAAATTCATCATACTCTACCAAATGTTTCTAAAACACCAATTCATGTACCTCCAGTGTTAGTCCATGCATCAGTCTACATAGACAATGCCATAACCATATACACAACACTCCATCACCCTGAGTTATATGGTCAACACCAACCTTTTCTTTCTAAGAATATAATGTCTCACTTATTTATCTTCATCTTCATCTTATTCATCCTCAACTAATTCAAAATAGGTATAGCTTTATGTTTCTCTTTACCTCTTTCCTTTGCATGGATTTTTCTACTTCTACATCTCAACTAATAGCATGAGGTCGGTAGGATACCATACAATACACCCCTTATATTTGTTAAAAAGAACCATAACAAGGTCATTCTTTTTATACCTCCACATGTGGAGACCAGCTTGCTCCTCAAAATATAGATTTGATTCTCTAATAGGAAAATTGTGTATGTTAATGACTTATTTGGTGAAGCTTTTTTAGCTTTCTCATTCAACTCTCCTATAGGGTTCTCCTCAACAACATGAAGAGAACATGATATTCAACAAGAGATCCTCCACATTGATTCATAGAGAGATACCTACCAAAAAAAATAAAAATTATTGTTTAATTTCTAACTTGGTCTCTCCTTATGTCACAATAGCTTCAATTTGCACAAAACTAGCCAATAACATAAAACACACACATAAAAGTTTTCACCATGGCTCTGCTACCAAATGTTAGGAATAAAACTCTAATACTGCATGTTAGAATAATGTAATATCCCTTCGAATATCAAAACAAAGCTCCAAATTGCTTATCTGAATTTCTGCAAAATATCTTCAAATAGATGAATAAATCACAGTATAATTTCTTATTTATTTGCTCATAAGCTTACAATTAGAGACCCTCTGTCAGGTATACAAAGAATATCGAAAATTCGGCCTTATAGCCTGAATATTCCGCGAACTGGGTTGAATCTGGCACGTCTCGGCCTGCTGTGTAAAAAAAAACACAGTTGCCGACGTCGGTTATACTGCCGTCGTCGGTCGACCTGTAGTGGTCCCCTTGCCGACGTCGGTGATGAGTCGACCGATGTCGGTCTCTGTAAGTCCCTGTTCGCCGATGTCGGTACCTGAACTTCCTGTAGATGCGTACGGATTTTCACGGAGCTGTACGGAATTCGTACGGCCGCTGATATAACACACCCTGTATGCCTGATCTTGATCTGTAGAATTATGGGCTGACACAAAAGATCTATATCTGGATAATTCTTGAATCAAAAACCCAAAATAAAGAAAATACCTGTAAACCCTTGTGATAGCTTCTGAGTGAAGTTATCTCTCAAATACCTGTAATACTATGATAACTTCTGGGTGAAGTTATCTCTCAATTCGGCAATAGATCGGCTGATCTTTCACAACCTCTGAATCGCACACAATGAAGAGTTGACGTTCTTCAATGCAATTGGAATCCTGGAACCCTTGGCTCAGTCTTCACAGAAGAATTTCTTAACAAGAATCAATATCAATAATAAGCTTGAATACAAACTCTCTCCCATGAGAGATTCTTATACACCTCCAAAGGTGTACTTGCTAAAATTAGACTCCCTTAAATTAGACTTCCTTAAATTAGAACTAGGGTCTTAAAATTAGACCAAGTCTTAATTTAGAATTTGCATCCTCAAATTAGACTAAATCATTAATAATTAATAATTAATTAATAATTAATAATTAATTAATAATTAATAATTAATTAAAATGAGATCAAATAATTAATATTTGATTAAATCAATCAAATATTAATATCTCCCTTAATTCATGTCCGAAAGAGCCCGAACGAATTCCAACCCATCTCTATCAAGACCCTCTATCCATTTCATTAGCCTACGAGGGTCACATAATAGGCTAATCATCTACTCCGCACATGTCAACTAAAAAGGGGACATGACAATCCGCCCCTCCTGAAATTGCTTGCCCTCAAGCAATCGCTGAATACCTGGATCCCAAATGAAGTCTCGATCTACAGTGCTGTCAACCAACACAAACTCCAAGCCCTGTCCATCACCACTCTCATCCAATGGCGTCACATCACCTCTGTCTCCTGTACGTATATCGTCATCAACATGTGACCCACCTGTAAAAGAAAGCTGAGACTCTACCACATGTGCTAACCCTTGAACTGAACTCACCTCAAGACAAAGCTCATCCTCATATCTCTCCTGTGTTGGTGCCAATGTGCACTTATCATCGCACTCTTTCATGTCATGTTGTACAGGCATCTCCATCCGATGAAAAAACATATGTTTGAAGCTGCTGCCCCGTATTGCCTTAAGAATATGTGTTTTCCCATCTACCTGAAAACGAACCTCCATATCTTTGAGATGAAGAGTAACTTCCTCAAATGAATGAAGCCACTTCATACCCAAAACTAATTCTATGTCCCCCATGTTCACTACATAATAATTAGCCTTGAACTCATAGTTGTTCAAGCGCAATGGGAGGTCTCTAATCATGCGCTCACACCTCAGAGTGTGACCATCGGCTACCTTAACTCTAATTCCCTCAAAATCTTTGGTAGTGAGTCCACGCTTCTCCACAAATGTAGCATCTATGAAATTATGTGTGGCTCCTGTATCAAGAAGGGTGGTAACCTTCTGCCCTGCCAAAACTCCACGGAGTCTAAATGACTCATCCGACTGAATGCTGGATAGGCGTGCCTCCTGTATATGGAGCTCTAAATCTGCCTCTGCCTTAGGCTCTGAAGCCTCTGCCTCCTCAGAACTATCATGCTGTTCAAAATCTTCCGATTTCGACTCCTCATAATATACCCACATCATACGATTCGTCTTGCCCTTAGGCCTCAAAGGACAATCGTGATGGATATCATATGGACCTTTGCAGTAGAAGCAAAGCTTCTTCCTGCGTAAATCATTAAGTGCCTCACGATCCAAAGGTGGTGCTGCTGGATTAGCCTTTGAATCATTTTTAACCCCGGATTTATCTATGTTAAAATCCGGTCTCTCTGTATCCCCGTTGGAGTGCTTATGGTCTCTAGACGAAGAAGTACCTCTGGAGTTAGATCTACTTGATGGGGCTGCCATCTCCATACTACGCGCCTTCTTCATAGCTTCCTGTAATGAAGGAGGATCAAAGCCTTTGATCCAACCTCTCAATGGTTCTGTCAAGCCCTCCATGAAGAGTACTACTAGTTGCCTCTCTGAAATGTCAGGGACCATGACTGATAACTTCTGGAAGTCACCAATGTATGCCTCTAGACTCCCACTTTGACGTAACTGTGCCAACTCTCGGAAATAGGACTCTGGATCCCTCCTGTCAAAACGCTCCACCAGCCTGTCCACAAACTCCTGATAAGAAGTGATCCGATCATGATGGAGTGTCACCATCCCATGGTGCCACCAATCGTGAGCTACTCCCTCAAGATGTAGTGTTGCATATCTGATAGCATCTTCCTCACCCATTGGTCGTAATGTGAGAAATGTATCCAGCTTACTCACCCAGGCCTGTGCTGTCACCTTACCACTACCGTCGAACGTCGCTAGTGTGAGCCTACTCGTAGCATGCTTCAAATCATTGTTCTGAGGTCTTGGTCTCCCATTCTGTCGACCTCGGTAATGTTCTTTCCTTTGTGTGAGGAATCGGTCAAAAGTAATCATCTCCCTGACCACATGTGGTAATGACTCCCACTCTTCAGTTGCTGCCCTAAGTGTGTCCGTAAATGTCTCCTCATGCTCCTCACCTGCTATCACCTCCTCTGCTTCCTGTCTCACAAAGATAGGCCTAGTAGGCCTATTCGCTGTACGAGAAACAGTCCCATGGCCTCGCTGTGATCCTGCAACACTCCTGACATCTTCACGGTGTGGGGAATGTCTCCTCAGAGAACCCAATCTTGGCAGTGCTGCTGCCAACTGCTGTAATACCTGGTTATTCTGCCTTTGCCCTTCTCGTAGTTCTCTAAGAGTAAGTAAAACCTCTGGATCATCTTGGTCTCTCGGATGGTGAGGAATACGGGCCCTGCCAATATCATCACCCATGTCTTCCGGCGGTTGTTCTAGAACTTGAGTACCTTCAAGCAAAGCTTTACTGCGTGTGTAATACCCGTGTGGTCGCAACTCTTGTGGCTGTATAAAATTTCTAAACCCTCAGGATGGCAGGATTTAGCTCTGATACCACTGTAATATCCCTTCGAATATCAAAACAAAGCTCCAAATTGCTTATCTGAATTTCTGCAAAATATCTTCAAATAGATGAATAAATCACAGTATAATTTCTTATTTATTTGCTCATAAGCTTACAATTAGAGACCCTCTGTCAGGTATACAAAGAATATCGAAAATTTGGCCTTATAGCCTGAATATTCCGTGAACTGGGTTGAATCTGGCACGTCTCGGCCTGCTGTGTAAAAAAAAACACAGTCGCCGACGTCGGTTATACTGCTGTCGTCGGTCGACCTGTAGTGGTCCCCTTGCCGACGTCGGTGATGAGTCGACCGATGTCGGTCTCTGTAAGTCCCTGTTCGCCGATGTCGGTACCTGAACTTCCTGTAGATGCGTACGGATTTTCACGGAGTTGTACGGAATTCGTACGGTCGCTGATATAACACACCCTGTATGCCTGATCTTGATCTGTAGAATTATGGGCTGACACAAAAGATCTATATCTGGATAATTCTTGAATCAAAAACCCAAAATAAAGAAAATACCTGTAAACCCTTGTGATAGCTTCTGAGTGAAGTTATCTCTCAAATACCTGTAATACTATGATAACTTCTGGGTGAAGTTATCTCTCAATTCGGCAATAGATCGGCTGATCTTTCACAACCTCTGAATCGCACACAATGAAGAGTTGACGTTCTTCAATGCAATTGGAATCCTGGAACCCTTGGCTCAGTCTTCACAGAAGAATTTCTTAACAAGAATCAATATCAATAATAAGCTTGAATACAAACTCTCTCCCATGAGAGATTCTTATACACCTCCAAAGGTGTACTTGCTAAAATTAGACTCCCTTAAATTAGACTTCCTTAAATTAGAACTAGGGTCTTAAAATTAGACCAAGTCTTAATTTAGAATTTGCATCCTCAAATTAGACTAAATCATTAATAATTAATAATTAATTAATAATTAATAATTAATTAAAATGAGATCAAATAATTAATATTTGATTAAATCAATCAAATATTAATATCTCCCTTAATTCATGTCCGAAAGAGCCCGAACGAATTCCAACCCATCTCTATCAAGACCCTCTATCCATTTCATTAGCCTACGAGGGTCACATAATAGGCTAATCATCTACTCCGCACATGTCAACTAAAAAGGGGACATGACAAATAATGAGATATATCCTAAAGTGAAAGTAATTAATGTGTGGAAAAATAAGCTACAAAAATAAGAGATAAAGAGAGAACACATTACACACATATTACATGGAAATCTTACAGTGTTAAAAAAAACCCATAGGCAAAATGGCAACTTTTAGACTTCATATTAATCATATCAAATATATTCTATAATAACTCCTCTAACAACTCCATCAGTACTAATGTTTTCACTTAGATATGCACCCTTTGAAGAGATTCAAATCTCTCCTTATCCAAGTGGCATAATGGAATCATCTCTAGGATTGTGGGCAGCTTAAGGAATGAGGTGAGTCTCTAGATATGACTAGCTCCCTTGATGTACCACTTAGGATTGAACCTAATACTAAATTTAGGGGGTGGAAAGGGAGAGAGATAAATTAAATCAAATATAAACTAAATATATGATACACTAAATCAATTTTATGACTTCCAACCAATTTCATTTTGCACTTGGGACTAATAAACTAACCAAAACATACGTATTTCCAATCTAAGTCTTTTTGCATCAATATTACATTATGACCTTATGGAGGAATGTATTATACATAGGAGGACTATAAAAGAGTCCTTGAATTAAAATTATGAAAATATAAACCCACTTAAACATGAACATCTCCTAGAACACTTCGCATGCCCTACAATAATAGGCTGCAAATAGGTGACATAATGTGATAATTTGCTAAGGAATCTATAGTCTTCACTATGGAAACCCAAAATTAAAGTAAAAAACACTAATTACAGTCATATAAGGGGTAAAAATTAGTCATTTTATTGATCAAAATATATAAAAATGAGCAATTCTTCACCATACTCAAGTGGAACATCCCATACAATTCCAAAATGACTAACTCTTGTATTGTTTGAGAGAGAGAGAGATAAAAAGAGAGAAGTCAAAGGGTAAGGACAATTTTAAAGATAATAAAATTAGTTATCCATTAATTAAAATAATTTATGGTTATAATCATGAAATTTAATGAAACATAACTATCAATTCAAGTCATCAAAGTTATGCAAACTAGTAAAAAAATCTTCCTTTTGCACAGGAAATTGCCTTCATGATTAGGCCTATTTGAGTGAATTGTAACTAATAAAGGTAAGTTTAAATGATTTAAATGGAATTTATGACTCTAAAAATTTCCTCTCCATGCATTTTTTATATGCTTGGTCTTCTGGAATCACCTGAAAGATAGCCATCATCACCTGCACTCTAAGAAACCACCTACTCATGCACCTTGCACACTTGTCTTCAAATTTGTCTTAAGTTTGTTCATTAAAGTATATAAAAGGTAGTTTTTTACATGTTTAAATATAATAAATGTCATTTTAATCATCAGGAGTAAATTAAAATCACTTTAATTGAAGATCTTTTCCTTTCTCTCTAGCTTGCCCAATATGCCAGATTTGATTGGTTGAATTCAAGGACTAGTTTGAGATAGTTAGGGACATTTTAAAGGTATTTAAATTAAATGGGGGGTTATATTAAGTCTAAATATTTCCTTCCATGTGATTTTCATCTCTTTAAACTTCATACAACCTACAAAACACACAAAATAGTGAGAAAAATCTTGTTTCTACCTCCATCCATATAATTACATAAATATATATGGTATTTTATGGATCTTGAGTGAGTATTATTAAAATTAAAATAGGTTTAACATCCCATATATTCCATTTTATTGTGTCTCCAACTCAATTTCTTTAAACTAGTCCTAGTCGAGGGTTTGCAAGGGTTTTGGACCTATTTTGGTCTTAATGATTGTTCATAAAGTTTGGAAATCCAATCTTCAAAAAAAATAAAAAAAAATTGTCTTAGGGGAACATAATTAAAACCATAAACTTATTTTTCATCCATGAAATGTCTCATGAAATTTGTGAGCATTCTAAGTGAGCCTATCATGCTTGTTTCCCTAGTTTTCATGGGCCTGAGTTAATTCAAGGTCCAAAAATTGATTCTCTTGGCCTTATTTCCATTATAAGAGTTTTAAAACCTATTTAATAACTTAATTAACATTTTTCCAAAAAATTTAAGGCTTAAATCATGCTATAAGTGATGATGAACCCCTATTTGGACACTAGGTCTAGCCATGTCTAATAGGTCTACCTGCAAGTTTAACTCAAAATGATCTTTCTTGGTGGATTATCTCCATTAAATATATTTAACACATCCATTATACCTCTCCAAACATGAATTAATAAATTGGAAAACTTTTCCAATGTTGAGAATGAACATGGTCCTCCATTTGACTATTAATCTTATTCCTTACCTACTAAGTCAGCCTGTAAACCTTGGTGTCCAGATCACCCTACTTGTTTTATCTCTTTATTGATTAGTTATCCATGATTTAGTATTTTTTATTAAATTATCCATATCCTCATTAATTATATCTTTATCTTTTGGTTTCAAATTTTATCATTTTCCTTCAAAATTACAAGGGTTTATATAAGGGTGAAGTGCCCCATGTCTAAGATAAAATAGGAGAGATTCCCCTATCTTCTCATCAAAACCAATAATTTTATGGTATTATTAAAAATTTATGGACTCTCAATAAATTTCCATCCTTTAACTAAGTCAAATTGCCCTCTAAAACTTCAAGTTCCTAAAACTAGTTGTGTATGCACACTGTGTGCAGGAAATTTAAAAGTGGAATGTGTTTTATTGTTTTGGGGTGATTCCTATAGGTTTAAATGTGATTTATCCTTAGATATAGTGCATAATATAAATTTTTTATGTTATATGATCATTTATCCATGCTTTAGACTCATTTATCACTTCATATACACTTGGGACTCACCCAACTGAGCTCTTTGTCCTAACTATGACACCGCTATTCTTGAAACCTTGTTATAGATGTGTATGGCCTAAAAATACCTTTTATATGATGTTTATATCCTCCCTTGAATATATCTTACTTAAAACATCGTTCTTCTACTTTTTAACAAGCTTGAGTGTCTTAAAATAAACTAAAAACTCATGCTAGCTTCCTGTCTTGCATATCTCTTCCTATAGGTATGGATTTAGATTTAAAAGAATCTAGATAAGTTTATATCCCATGACTAAGAGTTGATGGATAATATCATGGAGATAATGATGATGGTTTAGGGATTATATGTCATTCCAATCATCCCTTAACCTCTTTTCAATCCCTTTGATAGCAAGAATAAGTTTATTGTATCTTGACTGAGACATTCTTATTCATTTGACCTATAGTTGTCTATGAGACCAACTGAGCTTGGTCATGATGTTGGAGAGATTACCTTCAACCCTTATTATTTCACAAAAAATAATTTTTTTATATCTTTACTCACCTTGAAAGTCCTAAGATACTACCAAAACTCATTGCTTAGGTCATTGTCCTATTGCTCTATTATAGGTTGACATTACCTTCAATAAGTACAAATTGTAGGTACACATGAGGATTTGGAACATATAATATGAGATCCATGTAGAGGTCATTAGGTAATTACCATTACCTTAGGCCATATAATACCATTGAATCATGTGGAATTGTTTGTATTGAAATGTTGACAAGGAAATAACATCTTGAAATTCAAACTTATAGATGTAACTACAAGGATTTTAGTTTGTCTTAAATCAACTTTGAGACTCTTCATTTCTATCTTCCCCTCATATTTTGAGCATTGTATTTTGCATAGTCCTTCTATATACTATGGGCTATGATCATAGGTTTGTAATATGGGATATTAGTATCGTGTTAGTGAATAAACCAAAATCAATTTGAAAACACACTAAACTAACACCCTAAGCCTATCTTAAAGGGGGAGCTTAGTTAATAAAACATGAAAGGAAAACAAAATTTAAATTTAATATAAAACTTATTTTACCTTCCTTAGATGATCTAAAGTGTTTGTTGTAGTGGCTTGCTCAGTTTGTGCTCATGAAGTCTTCATCAATAGAAGTTTGGCTACCTCCATCTCTCCTTGGCACCTTGAGTGGCTTTGGCTTGGCTCAATATTCTATCATTATAACACTAAGTTTATGAAGCTTTCAAATAAATTTGGGCATGATAACTTTGGCTTATTAGAGCTTATAATTCAATAGGCAAGGTCTCCTATTTATAGATTTTTTTAAATGGCTAGAATCAACTTGAACCATCTATCTCAAAATGGAGATGTGTGGCTAAGGATTAATTCAATTATGTAATTAAATTTCATAAAGAGGATCATAAAATATTTTGGATAGAGTGGAAATGAATAGGCATGGGAGGGTCTTAATGAGGCATGGGAGTCATGAATCCTAATATTTGTGGCATTTATGGCCTAGGGATGTCTTCCCAAGAAATGATGTCACCTGATGATGTAGTTATTCAATATTCATTTCTAAAAACACGTATTCAAAAATCTCCATGGACGTATTGATTAGTCCCTTGATTTGGTTTAATTAGCTCTAAACACGATTAGGCACTTTGGTGTAAAACTTAGCTCTTTGGTGCACAAACTAATCAAATTGGTTAAAATTGTCTTATAATTGGCTTGAAATTTGACTAGATTAGAATTGGAATTTTATGTTAGATGAATTGGAACCATATTCCCATTTAGGATTTTACCAACACAAAATTAAAAAAAATCATGTGCCTTGTGTAAGAAATTTGGTAGAAAAGAGCAATCTAGGGAACCTACATGCAAAAATGGCATTTTGACTCAAAATGATTTGATCAAAGTTAGTTGCTTCATAAATTGCATTATCCCACTTAGTGATACCCTGGATAAAATCGATATTTTAATATATCAATTTCAACTTATTTAATGTGTTTTAGTGTTTTTAGGCCAAATTGTGCATTTTGGTGGAAATTGGTCAAAATATTGATTGGAGGTTATTGATGCAAAGTTTTAGGTATTTATAATTTGACCCTATTTGGGAAGATGTTACAAACCGTAGGCAAAGCAATGTATTATAAAATAATGATTAAAGGCCTGTATGAAAAAAAGAACATGATGATTGAAGAACAAAGATCCAAATGGTGTTTGGGAAGCCTAGGGTGATGCCCCTCTGAGGTAGTGGCCATCACATATGTGGATGGATGATCCCTCAAAAATAATCAAGAAGAAAAGTTTAATTAACCCATGGTTGAGATTAATCCAAATAATAATGTATTTTCATGCATTGATTTATAAATATGATTGATTTCGCCAAAGGTAGTTATAATGAAGAATAAAAGTCAAAATAATGATTTGCACATAGGCAGTTATAATCATGAAGATGACATGGATTATATAAATATGATGGTGCCCTAATTAGGGCTGATTATCAAGTACAACTCAAAGATATAATATAGAATATATATTAAATATGAGTGAGTGTAAATTGATGAAAGAGATGAATAGAATAATAAGATTGATCAGTGTGAATGATTCAGTTGCATTTGCCGATGAGGAGATGCTCATCCTTATTAGTAATGATACAAATAGGATGGCCAATGGGTTAATTTAATCAAGGGTGGGATGGAAAGATTTGCCAAGGTGCCAAGGAGAAATTTTTGTGGTTCCATTGATTGTATACCTTCTTTAAGCTAATTTTTGATATAGCACATGATGGTAAGCATCATGATAGAAAACCATGAAGAATATCCTCAAATATTCATAAGGACTAACTCTTGATCAAATAAACACTCAAAAATGATGCACCAATGATAAAAACCATGATGATAATGTTGATTTATGAATATGGATGGACTCAAGAATAATGTGCACAAGGAATCACCCAGTGAACACATATAGACTGAGTCGAGGTAATAGTGATAAAAGCAAACAAATAAGAAAGTGAAAAAACAAACAAACATAAATGACATAAACATAAAAATAACTTTAGATAAACAAACATAAATCCTAAAAATAAAAGTGAAATAAAGCATCCTAACAATGACTTTGCCCCAATAGGGTGGATCAAGGATAACTAACTAAGCTTAGATAGGACAAATGTTTTTGGATTTTTTGAAATTTTATGAATGTTTTTATTTTTAAATTTTGAGTTATCTCAAATTTTTAGATAATTATGAGATCCATACTTGTAAAATTTCGAGAGCATTTAACATAGTTTACTCATAAAATGATGAGAGTATTTGGCTTAGGTTACTCGTAAAATAATGAAAGAGTATGAAAAGGGTGACTATGCTGACCTCAACATGAATAAATCATGACCTACATAGTCCAAAAATTACCTCAAGTCAGTAATTCCATCAACACAAAATTTTGGAAAAAACCAACTAGGTTCCAATAAGTTCTTAAATCTAGCAAATGGCTAGTCAAATGAAAATAATAATGGCAAGATGATATGACAATGGATGATAAACAAGTGTTTCCCATAGTTTTCCATAGGAAGTACTAATTTTCCCATAGGTTATTATAATTAATAGCAAGACTGGTGAGACACCGATTTGCCCATAGGCGGTTATAATCGGGCTCACATAAACAATCTTGATATAGAATGGAAAATGAAAAATATCTTGCCAGATCAACTATCACACTACCTTCATAGATTATCATTTAAACACGGATTGGATTTATTGTTGAAGCTTTAATATAATCCCATCATAAAAGGTGTGGGAAGAACCAAAGTAACCAAGATCAAAACATGATTGGATAGGATGACTAAAAATAGGCTTTGGTCTAGATAGGAATGGAATGATAGGATGTAATAACATTACTTAAGATAATTATGGGTTTGGATAAAATTGGATAAAAATGGTAAGAGGTTTTCCCCTAAGTGATTGGATGATTGGTAGGATATGCAATAATGGAAAATAGGCATAGAAAATGACATGGTATAATACATATTTTTGGCCTGGGCGATTGTTGTTGGTATATGTTTGTCCTAGGTATGGTAAATTGGCATATGATTCTATTGTTCCTATTGAAGTGGATGGTGCACATTTTAATCAGTAGATAATATAAATAAAATACATGATCATGTTAATTTATATCCCACACCTCATTTGAATAGCTACTCTATTAAGAATTGGCTATAGTTTTGGTTATCAAGAATGCTTGTGTGCTCTTCTTTGGTCATTGTTTCTAATTCCTTCAAACATTAAGACAAGGTATCTTTGTAGCCTTTACAAAGGAAAGTGTAGCCATGGATGGTATATAGGGACAAATAATGGATGATAGGTTTGATTGTGAAATGAAATGGTAGATGATAATAGAATGGGTAATGGTTGGAAAATAAATGAAGATCAAGACTTTCAGTCATATGTAATGTGGTTGATGTTGGATTTGACATAATTTTGGTTGTGGTAGGGCTAAAGACTTTTTATCTCAATAAGATCATCATATCTTTTTAAATTGGGCCTAAGAGTAGATACCATCTAATTAGGCTATATATTGGAAGCTATTTTGATTTTATATTGAATAATGTCTTCATTAAGCAATGAAGGAATTTTGTGGTTAGTTATTAGTACCTCAATGATTTTTTCACCAAAGTCTTGATTGTCCCATAGTGCCTCCAAGAATGTTTCACTAATAAACATTGGCTTTTGACTTTGATTTTGTTCTAGCACTTTCAAAAATGTTTCACTAGAATATGTTGTGGTTGTACTTTGCATGTCCCCTAGGGCTTTCAAAATGGTGTCACTAGGAGAGTGTTCTTATTCTATATGAATGTTTTCTTGGACTCCTTTCTCTTCTTTAATTGTTATGTCACCATGGATGTAGTTCAATAAAGTGTGAGTCTAATGGTCCTAATCGATAGTTTTGGGAGATGAAATGTCAATAATATCACTATGTTGGTTAATAGTAATGGCTTCTGGAATGGTAATGAAATGGGGGGAGGTTGTATAATCCTCATAGAAGATACTAGGATAACTTGTGTTGAAGTTGAAGTATTCATTCTCAGAAACTATAGAAGGATCATAAATGTATTCAAATTTATCTATGAGACATGCATAACTAATGTTGTAATATCCATAAACATATTCTTATTTTGAATCTAATTATGACTTAAAGAACTCTAAATCTAATGTTAAGACTGATGTTGATTCTAATTTTGATGCTAAATCTGATGCCAATCCAAGAGTAGAACCTAAATCTGACTCTGATTCTTCATCTGATGGGTACTCTATTACAATGATGTCTTGATGAATGTTTGGTATTGGATAAGTAACAACTTTTAATGGCATTATGGGCTCCACTAAGATTGGTTTATAAAAGTGAGACTCTTTTATAATGGGAAAAAGGATTGTAATAGGGAAGATAAGTATTGGGTTATTGAATAAACCAAAATCAATTTGAAAACAAAATAAACTAACACCCTAATCCTATCTTAAAGGGGGATCTTATTTAACAAAACATGAATAGAAAACATAGATAAAATGCAAAATAAAACTCTTTTACTTTCGTTAGATGCTCCAAAGTGCTTATTGTAGTGACTTGCTCGGTTTGTGCTCATTGAAGTCTACATTAATGGAATCTTGGCTACCTCCATCTCTCCTTAGCACCTTATGTGGATT
>JARHVA010001102.1:3827500-3842500 GCA_037957365.1 Torreya grandis | reverse complement strand
AGACCTCTTGATAGATTTCAAAATGAACTCCAGCTATAATAATCTGATCTTTTTTATTAAGGTCTAAAATATCTTCAACCTCCTTCATCATGATTCCAAGACTATGCATCTTGAAATCATGTGATCTAGCCCAATCAGGCTGCCAAGGAGGTAGGTTTTCTTCAAGCAAGAGTTCTCTTTATTTATCAACTAGCTAATCCTCATTTGTTTCCCATAACACATGTCCATCAAGGCAAAGGGTGATGGGGTAAGGACAATATTAACTAATTTATGGAGTTAGAATATAGAGATTAAACTCAGATTGAGAATGCAAGGTAAGATACTCTTTAGGAAGCTCTTGAAGAAGGGGAGATGGGGTGTTTTAGGCATAACATCTTCTTTTGGGTCTAAACCTTCCATATCACCTTTACTTAGAAATATCATCTTTGATTCTAATTCCTCTATTTTCTTGTCTAGGTTCTCTTGGAAAAGCTTATCTTCAAGTTGATAGGAATAATCATGGGAATAAGGATTGCATGAAGGCTGCCATGGAATAGAAAAAGCTTCTTGTAGAAGGGTGGGAGGGACTTACAAAGGATCAACTTCATTATCCACTTCACAATCTTTGGCAATTATTACATCTTATTTCTTACCTAATGACTTTACTATCTTACTCCAACTTAGGATGTTAGTATTAAATGTCTTCTCAATTTCACACCCTTGGTCAAGACTTTTCTCCTCCTTCTTTCCCCATGACTCCACTATCTTATTCTAACTTGGGATATTATGACTAGAGGTCTCATTTTGAGGTGGTGGGGATATAATGTAAGAGGTTAATAATAGCTTGAAATCCACTTCTTTTACTACCAACATGGACTATTGCATATGCATATTTTCCAACTCAAATTTCCTATCTAGGTTAGGTTCAAACACAAGGTTTCTTCTTTCAATGCTATCTTCCAACTGATTTAGAAAAGGATGAATTTGATGGGATTAATTTAGCTCATGATTAGGGGTCACGTATGGCTGTTATGAAAATTTTACAAATGGATATGAATGTTGATAGGTATGGTGAGGTTTTTTTTCATGAAATTCTAGTCTATCCTCTAAGGAAGAGACTAAACCACTCACATCAAGCATCTCACATGTGAACCTTTGCCAATTGGATCTATCAATAGTTATTCATTATTTATCGAACAACTCCAATTAATCTCTTACCTTTTGAATGACATGATTATTAAATTATATACCACATCCTCTTTGTGTGTCAATATCTAAAATATATCTTTCATAACCCAAAAGTGTTTGCTTAAAGGTGTAAATAAGCTGATTAGAGAAAGGAATAGGTTGACTCAGAGGGGTAAAACATTGAGAAGGATGGTTATAAGACTGATAAAACTTATAACAAGGCTGAATATGGTCATATTGGGATTGATAATGATCATAACAAGATTGACCAAGAACTTTTTCATATTGATAGGGAATGAGACAATATGGATATGTCTCACCAACTTGTGTAAGATAAATCTCAACACCAAAATTAGCCATGAATCTTCATTTAAAGAAAGAACACAAATAAATACGTTGCCATAAAACTTCAAATGATGACTTGGGCTGCTTGACCAGTTGATATGTCTTCGAAGTCACCATTGATGCTTGAAAAGATGCTTCCAAATGCTGATGTGTGGAAAGACAACACCAAAAATCCTTCAACTCTTGGAACAAGAGTCCCACCAAGCATGCCAAAAAATATTTTCACTTGGATCTTCACCATTTAAGGAGATGAAAATCTCTCCTTATCCAAGTGTCATAATGGAATCACCTCTAAGCTTGTGGGCAGCCTAAGGAATGAGGTGAGTCTTTAGATAGGGCTAGCTCCCTTGATGTACCACTTAGGATTGAACCTAATACTAAATTTATGGGGTGAAAAGGGAGAGAGATAACTGAAATAAAATATAAACTAAGGAGGTGATACACTAAATCAATTTTATGACTTTCAACCAATTACATTTTACACTTGAGACCAAGAAACTAACCAAAACATACACATTTCCAATCCAAGTCTTCTTGTATCAATATTACATTATGAGGTTATGGAATAATGTATTATTATATGAGGAATATACAAGAGATCTTGAATTACATTTATTAAACTACAAACTCACTTAAACATGAACATCTCCTGGAACACTTAACATGCTTACAATAAGAGGCTGCAAATAGGTGAATTAATGTGATAATTTGCTAGGGAATCCGTAGTCTTCACTACACAAATCCAAAATTCAAGTAAAAAAAACTAATTAAATTTATGGAAGAGGTAACACATAGTAATTTTATTTATAAAAAGGTATACAAATGAGCAAGGCTTCTCCATACTTAGGTGGATCATCCCATACAATGCCAAAATGGCTAACTCTTATAGAGTTTGAGACAGAGAGAAAGAGAAAAGTCCAATGGTCACAAGGACACTTGTAAAGATGAGAAAATAATTTATCCATGAATAAAAATAATGAATGGGTTTAAAAATTAAATTTCATGAATTAAACCTGTCAATTCAAGTCATAAAACTTATGCAAAGTGGTACAAAATTCCTCTATTGCATAGAAACCTGCCTTCATAATTAGCCCTATTTTAGTGACTTGTAATTGATAAATGGAATTTAAAATTATTGTAATGGAATGAAAGGATATTATTCATGCCTCTCCATATGTTGGTTACATTCTTGGTCTTTTATAATCACTTGGAAGAGAGACAACATCCCCTGTACTCTAATAAACCTCCTTCTCATACACCTTTCATACTTGTCTTCAAATTTGGATTTAGTTGTTCATTAAAGTCCATAAAAGGTAGTTTTTGACATATTTAAATACCTTACATGTCCTTTGAATCATCAAGGGAAACTTAAAATCACTTTAATTGAATATCTCCTCTCTTCTCTCTAGCTTGCCCAATATACCAAATTTGGCTGGCTGAATTGAAGGACTTGTTTGAGAAACTTAGGAAAATTTTCAAGGAATTAAAATTATATTTTGGGTTAAATTAAGTCTTAATATTTCCATCCATGTGATTTTATTCTCTTTAAACTTCCTATAACCTACAAAACACATAAAATAGTGAGAAATAGCTTGATTTTGCCTCCATCTATACAATTTCATACATCTAGATGGCATGTGAAAGAGATTGAGTGATTCCTCTTAAAATTAAAATATATTTTATATCCCAAATATTACATTTTATTTTATCTCCAATTCTATTTCTTCAAACTAGTCCTCGCTAAAGGGTTTGTAAGGGTTATGACTTATTTTTGGTCTTAAGGATTGTTCATAAAGTTTTCACATCCAAGCTTCCAAAAATATCCACAAAAGTGGTCATATGGGAACTTTATAACATCCCTTAACTTATTTTGCATCCATTAAATGCCTCATGAAATTTGTGAGCATTCTAAGTGAGCTTATCGTGCTTGTTTCCCTTATTTTCATAGGCTTGAGTTAGTTTAAGGTCAAAAAATGGATTCTCCTATCCTTATTTCCATTATGATAGTTTTAAAACCTGTTTAATAACTTCATGAACATTTTTCCACAATTTATAAGGCTTAAATCATGCTATAAGTGATGATGAACCCCCATTTGGACACTAAGCCTAGCCCTATCCATTAGGTCTACCTAAAAGTTTAACTCAAAATGATATTTATTTATGGATTATCTACATTAAATATATTTAAAACCTACATCATACATCACCAAACATGAATCAATCAATTAGGAAGCTCTACCAAGGTTGGGAATGAACATGGTCCTCCATTTGACTATTATGCCTATTCCTTACCTACTAAGTTAGCCTGTAAACCTTGATGTCCAAATCACCCTGCTTGTTTTCTCTCTATCTTTCTTGGTTATCCATGCTTGCATATGTGTGATTAGACTCTCTAAATCATCCTTAAGGATCTATTTAGCTTCTAGTTTCAACTTTTATCATTTTCCTTCAAAACTAATAGAGTTTTTGCAAGGATTAAGTGCCCCTTATCTCAGACAAAACATGGTCACTTCCCCTATCTTCTCATAAAAACCAATAATTTTAGGGTGTTATAAAAATTTTAGATACACTCTCCATAAATTTACATACTTTAACTAAGTGAAATGACACTATAAAACTTTGAGTTCCCAAAACTAGTTGTGTATGAACATTGAGTCCAAGAAATTCAAAAGTGGACTATGTTTCATTATTTTAGGGTGATGATTGTAGGGGTAAATGTGATTTAAAGTTGAATATAGTGCATAAGATCCATTTTTTATCTTCTCTTATCATTTATCCATGTCTTATACTCATTTCTCACCTTCATATACACTTGAGACTCACCCAACTGAGCTCTATGTCCTGACTATGACAACCTTGTTCTTGAAACCCTATTTTAGGTGTGTATAGCCTAAAAGGACCTTAGATATGGTGTTTATATCCTCCCTTGAATCTATATTATTTATTACATCATTATTATACTCTACAACCATCTTTAGTGTCTTAAAACAAACCTAAAACTCATGTTAGCTTCATGTCTTGCATACCTCTACATGTAGGTGTGTATTTGGACTCAAAAGAATCTGGATAAGTTTATTTCCCATGACCAAGAGTTGATGGATACTATCATGGAGATGATGAAGATGGTTTAGGCATTATACATAATTCCAACTATCCCTTAACTTACTTTCAATCCCTTTGATAGCAAGACTGAGTTTCTTGTATCTTGACTGAGACATTCTTCTTATTTTGACTTGTAGGTGTCTATGAGACCAACTGAGCTTCATCACGATGTTGGAGAGATTCCCTTGAACCCTTATTAGGTCAAAAAAATCAAATTTTTATACCTTTACTCACCTTTAAATTACTAATATACTACCAAAACTCATTGCTTAGGTCACTATCCTATTGCTCTGTTGTAGGTTAAAATTCCCTTTGAAAAGTATGGACTATAAGTGCACATGAGGGTTTGGAACATAGAAGATGAGCTCCATTTATTGGTCATTATGTCATTCATATTACCTTAGGCCATATAATACCATTCAATCATGTGGAATGTTCTATATTGTAACTTTGACAAGGAAATAACATATTGGAATTCAAATATGTAGATGTAACTATAGGGGTTTCAGTGTGTCTTAGAGTAACTTTGAGTCTCTTCATTTCGATCTTCCCCTTAGATTTTGATCCTCATACTTTTCATATTCCGTATTTATACTATTGGAAATGACATATATCAATTTATATGTTTATAACACCATGTATTCATGTTATAAAAGGTCTATAAAAACCCCTTGGGCATTTATTTAGTTAATTTAGGGACTGTCTCCCTAAGCTCAGTCTTCTCACTTTTTAAGATAACCTCCCATCATATCTATCCATTTAACAATTCAAACAAGTATTTTATGGCCTTTAATAATGATAAGACATTAATAAGGGTGTCAAAACAATTTCAACCTTATATTCAAGAGCCTATAGACCTCTGTTCATCCACTTGTATGTGGATATTCACATATACATAGGCAACAAAGAGTAGATATGAACAATGTGCATGAGAAAGACTTCATGAGCAAGCCCAAAATACTTATAATGTGAACATGAAACTTCTCCAAATTTTAAATTCTTGGATCAAGTCAATATAACTTGATATCAACATAAAGTTTCTCTTCAATCTCCTGTACATGGCATTTTCATGGTACATTAGCTAGCAAGTAGCATATGACTGCAACTTCATAAAGATTTCTTTGGGAGAAGAGTTTAAAAATTGAAGGTGTCTAAGATAAGATTTTAAACATGAAACTCAACCCAAATTCATCATTTAAAACCATTATCAAAGTAAGAATATCCTATAAATGGTGAAAAAATGTCTCATAACATAACAATTATATCTTCCTATAAATGTGATGTACTTGGCCCATCAAAACAATTCCATATGTGAAACCAAGAATGGAAGAGATTATAGGGAGAATAAAAATCCTCTAAAAATATTCTTATTAATTAGGTTATATGGAATCTCTTAAACAACGCCAAAACCTAAAGGGTGCATGGATGAGTAAGTAAATTTGCATAATCTACTTCAGATAGATGGTTCATGATACACAGGACACCATTAATCAAAATTATTATATGTATTTTAAGATATTTAAGTGTATAATATTCCCCCAACATAATTTTAATTGAAACCCCTTGTGTTGGATGTACCAAGCAAAAACTTGTAGGTCACTTATGCCTGTCTAAAAAGGTGAGAAGAGAGAAAAATATTTTTAGCCTCAAAATGATATTTATAGAGAAAACCAAATATATAAGTGAGTGTTAGGGAGAATAAGTGATGTTTATTGATCATTAATCATGTGGCACACTTCCCAAGGAGGTCATACAAATGCCAAACCCATTCTTTTCTTCAATAAAACTACCTTTTTTATTAACTTGAAATTTTTTAGTTAGTGATAATTACTACAGACCTCATATGACACATTTCATGTCAAACAACTCTTTCACACTTGTACATTTTCCAAGAAACTTGTATAAAGCATTAAATGCACTATTTTTATCCTTAAAATGACTCGAAATGATAAATAGACCTAGAAACTAATTGACCAAAGCTAGTAAAACATTAATTGACATCAAATTACCTATAACTCACCTCATGAAAAATTATTACACCCCCTTATAAGACTAAAAAATCAATCTTTTTACTAAGGGTGCCCTAATTTAATGTAAAAGTCAAATTTGGTCAACAACTAACATACAATCACTCAATGCTTCCACCTAAAGCATTCAAGTTGTGAACCAAGTAAACTAGCCTACAAGATCCAACCTCCAAGCATTAAAACATAATATTGCATGGATCCACTAATTGGGTGAATTACAATAGATAATCTATGCATATTTATGTATTTACAACAAGAAGAGAGATAGGAAAGAGAATGAATAGTGACACTAAAAAATGCACCACACTTTGGTGAATATGTGATCTCCATAGTAGTTGTGTTGTCTTCATGTGTAAAAGTATTTGAGGCATCTTCATTTTAGATAAGAACATGTGCCACCTCCATGTGGCTCCAAAACCATTTTATCCCACACACATGTGAGGTTAATATGTTATAGTATCCTTCTTTTCTTCATTCTCCATGTGACCACACAAGTCCAAAAGGTGTTTATAATCACCTTTTTGACTATCTCCACACATGGGAATCTTGGACACATCTAGGAATACACCCCACACCAACCTTTTGTCTTTTTCACCATGTGACAACACCCTTGTGACTATCAAATACAAACCCACATGCTTTGGTGGAGTACTAAACCCCACTCCCATAACATCAACTTGATCACTCATGGGATACCCTCCATGGGCACCTACCTCATCACCAATCAACCACATTACCCACAAACCACATCACTAACCATCCACATCACAAGTAGGCCGTATCATCATGAATAGTGCCTATGAATAGTGATTCATGAATAATGACTGTGAAATGTGACTTCACATCCTAACAAATGCAATGCATATATATAAATCATATGCTTTTTTGTATGACTTTTTAGTGATTTTTGTAAGCCACAATTATTTATTTTCAATGATTCACAAATTGACTACACTAAATTAAACCACAATTACTATAACTTCTTAGCCTTGTTAAGTTATAAAAAACCTCACCTATAAGTAGTGATGGATAAAAAATCCAAGGACTAATCATTTAAATAAAAGATTGTAGAAAATAATTATGCATTCAGTTATTATTCAAAAGTTTTGAATATAAATTTAATATTATGGTGAGTCTTACACATTTTTATTAAAATATGTGGGGACTTGAATTGGACTGGAATGATAATTAGTGACCAAGGAGAAATAAATAGTAGAAGATAGAGGATGTATAATTGGGCATTAGATGTTGTGAAAAATGACAATAAGTTGTACAAATTTGTATATGTTGATATATTAATTTGATAGGATTTTACCTAGTGAAAGGAAATGAAATGACATGTATTTAAAACTTATAATAAAATTTATATTAGTCAAATCAATATTTTTATTTATCCATGCAAGTACTAAATAGAGTTATTAGAATTTGATATATTATGTACTAATAATAGTGTGATATCTTGTGTACAGGCTCCAGAATCTTAATGAGTTCTTACAGAATATTAGTGTTTAACTATTGGGTGCAAAGTTAATTGTTATCAATGAAAAAATCACCTACTTTTAATAAAAAAATATGTTCTAGAGCTAGACCCCATACCCTTAACTACCATATCAACTATTGGATCCTCTCCCTTAGTAGAATTCCATCATTTATAAATCTCATTGATTCTTCTTCTATTATTGATTTGAATGATAATGTGGTAATACAGATGATGTTCAAAGCATTTGTACACTACCCAAGTTCATTTCAAAGTTCATGAAACTAGGCAAGGGCAAAATACAATCCCAAAATAGGGAAAGTCATAGAGGTTGTGTTGAATAATATTTCTATCCTTGAAAGAATTAGAAGGGGTCGTAGTAGGCTATAATCTCTCAACACATTATATATATATATATATATATATATATATATATATATATATATATATATATATATATATATATATATATATATATATATATAATTAGTTGTTTTAAAGGTGTAATTTATGTCAAAAAGGACGTAATTTTTATTTAAGTAAAATAAGATTTTGTAAAGTAAAAGAGTGTAAATCAATAATTGTAACTCACTCAAAATCCATGATTGCTCATATTTTGTGCACAAAGTGTTAATAAAGAATAATTTTATATTTTTGGGTTGAAATGACAATATAAAATGACTTTGTATGTTCCTTCATTCATGGAAATGCATTTTGTGATGAGGAGACATGTTTCATGGAGAGCATGAGTAAAGGCAAAGTGGTGAAATATTTTAAGGTGAGTTGGGTGGTGATGTTGAGGGACAAAGACATATTATTTTAAGATATATTAGATAGAAGAGAGCCCATATTGTACACTAAACTTGGTTCAAGGTAGATAGTGGATTTACATAGCTTGCACCCATTCAAAAGGGGTCCACAACATTCTACATGGTGATATCTTTGATCGGTTGTTTTCTATTGTTAATGGTGGGGGTTGACATCATGAGAAATTACTTGATTGTGATAGAGCTCCACATCTGATGAAGGGCTCCAATCAATACCAAAATCTACATTTATATATAATATATAATATAAATATACTATATTATAATAGTATATAATATATCATGTATATATATGCATATGTATGTATATATGTATGTGTGTACATGTATATGTAATATTATATAATTTTAGTTGAACTCTACAATTATTATTTACATGTTTTCCATCTTTTTTTTGACTTGTTCATCTAGGATGCTACTTTTTCATCAAATCAACTTTTACTATGGTAAATAGTTGGTGCATGTTTTCCTCTTTATCTCCAAATTTTCCTCATTTTTTTAGTTGTTCTTTTAAGGAAGTTTCACTTTAATTACATCCCATTAAATTTTAGTATAGTATAGGTCAGTAAATGTTTTTATCTATACATTTTGTTTTTTTTAAGAATCTATATTTTAATCAAATCCAATCAACATTTATTACAATACAAGTAATTATATGTTTTTATCTATATATTTTTTGTCTTTATTTTTAATTATTTCTTAAATCTTATTTATAATTCTTCTCCTGAATAATTTGTTATTTAATCAAATCTAATCAATTTTTAATATAGTATAAGTAGTTGAATATTTTTCTCTACTCTTTCTCCATTTTTTTCTTAATAGTTCTAGACAGAAACTAATCTTTAATCAAATCAAATCAACTTTTATTATAATAAATATATGAACGTATTTTTATCTGCATATTTTGATTTTTTTCTTAATTATTCTCCCAAAGGATGTCATTCTTTAATCAAATTCAATCAACTTTTAGTATAGTTTAAGTAGTTGATTTTTTTTCTATAGAAATTTTCTTAATTGTTCATTAAGGATGTTGCTTGAAAGCTTTAATATCCATCTATATTCATATAAATTACATTTATTAAGATAGAGGCTTATATGGTGGGGTGAATCCTTGAGATTATTCTCACAGGAGATAAGTAAAATTGGATGTTGTATGTACCCATGCTAACATAGACACGTGGTCCTCCAAAGGTTTTACAGGACATGGTTGAAACACTAGTCAAAAATTTTAACTAGAAGAATCATCATGAAAAACATATTTTAAAATTCATGATAGAGATTTTTTATAATCATGTGACATGAATCCTTGGGGCCTTGGAATCCATTGTTTCATTTCTCTATGATGACAAAATGAATGAGGTGAAAATGTATTACGATCATTTGGGTTTCATTCTAATTAGGTTGTGCATCCTGAAAAACCTTGCCAAGGATCATACAAACTATGACAAAATTGGATGCACCAAAGACATCTTTCCCAAAATCATTGGATTCATAAAGGTGGATTAGATTTTCTCCAAATCTCAGGTTAGGATAGTGAAATTCTCCCTATAGGTGCTCAAAATGATGGTGAGTATTCAAGGTGTAACAGTCAAGCAATTATGAAAAGAGATATTAAAAAATGTGTTAACAGTAAGTAATCTAAGAGATATTCTTATGTACCAAGGATCCAATCATTTATGGCTCCAAATCTTGGCTATTGAATCTTTCATGAGCATCACTCTTAAGGAGGAAGGTAGAGAGATCATCGAAAGCACTGGAAGAGTCTTGGGTACTCTTTTCTTTGTATTTTTTCATGGGGAAGATTAACAAGGATACAGAGACGAAGCATGGAGTATATGCGGCTATAATTGTTCAAAGCTTGTGCACTTATGCAAACACAAATTATGACAAAGAAATCATAATATAAAATAAAATATAAGATAATATAATTTAATTTATATTTATAAAAAATAATATATATTATATAATACAATATAATATATTATATTTTAAAATATAATAAAATACATTGGAGAGTTGTTAGTGATGCCATGGTGATGTCATGAAGGTGTTCTAATGAGTGGATGAATATCTTTGATAGTCTATGTGATAATGATAAAGTGTTCAGTGTGCTTGTCCTAGTATGCTTGAAGGAGGATTGGTTGATCTTCAATGTTGACATGACTAGAGATGTTCAGGGATCAGTACTGTGATTTGATCATGTGAAAGGGGTCATTTCAGAAGTCAAGAATGATTTGAGTCCTTGTGTGCATGAGTTAAATTCACGTAATTCATCATTATTCTCATCTAGACACTTTGGGTCCAATGGCATAAAATCTGAGGAGTCAATTTGATGAAATCACCATTGCCACATGAGAATGAGTCAAGGGGAGTTGGCCATATGGTTGTGATCATAGTAGTCTTTAATTATTATGAACAAAATCTAAAGTCATGTGTTGAAGCATGATCAAATATATGAGGGTAAAAAGTTGTCTTCTCAATTAGAATTCTATATTTTCCTATACTTAGCCAAATTTGCATATGGCCAGAAAGAGCTGCATAAGTATATTGTATTCACATGCATGGAGGTGTCAGGACAAAATGATCATATGGGTTTGTTAATTTTTATGCCTAATTTATTTGTGCTAATTTTTAGATCATGCAATAAATTACGTTAAAATATATGTTTATGCAAAGTTGGGCTCCTAGGTAGATTGACTATGTTTTTCCATAGTAAAATTTGCATAAAGCAAGAAAGATCTAAGTAAGCATTTTGATGATATTATATCTTGTACGTGTAAAGGTATCAAGATAAATTATTTATATGGGTTTGTTCAATTTTGAGCATAGATAATTTGATTTAAATTTGAAATCATATGCTGAAGCATAGCAAAATTTATGCATGCTCAAAGTTGGCCTCTTAGGTAGGTTTTGACATAGTTGGCTCTGTGACTTAAGATTTTGAAAATTATTTTTCATGGCATTATATCATGCACAAATGACAATTATAGGAGCTATTTGTCACATGGTTAGATTCTCCTATGTGAGGAGATCATCTGGTCTAAATATGAGATCATATATCAAAGCATAAAAGAAGTTATTAGGGTTCAAAAATGGCTAGTCAAACATATTGAAAGGGTCCCCATACTTAGTCATTTTTGCACATGTTAAAGCTCGAGCAAGATAGATGGTGCATGTTTCTCCAAGGATTTAAGAAGTAGAGAGATGAGGATAGGTTCACGATGTCTAATGAATGATCAAATATACAAGATAAAGATCCAATAGAGAGAAGGTATTCATATAGATTGATCGAATGGTGAGTGTTGATCTTTAAAGACTTGGTTGATCATTAAGATGACATGAGATGAGGTCAAAGTGATAGAGGTTTAACATATAAGAATTGGAATCTATGTTTTAAATATTTAACAAGATAAACTAAGTGTATTTGATCTAAGCTAAGAGGATATGAGATGCGAGCATTGTGTTCAAGGTTTAACTGTGACCATTGCCATTTGAATATTTGAATTTACTAAGGGAAATATGATTATCTAGTTTTTTGGCCATATCTTTCTATAAAATATGAATTTTATCATGTATTAAAAATAAAATACGTAGAGGACTCTAAGGCACATCTGAAAATATTGATTTAATGATCTAAAAGTATGTTCAGACAAAGTTATTAAGATTTAAAGTTTATTGTGTGTTCATCCATGTTCTGCAAGTGACCCGAGTAGGATATTTGAACTTATAGAGATATAGTTTTGATGTTTCATGGTGATTTGGATATTTATGAGTATTGAATACTCCATGAGGATTATCTATGAGTATTTTGGAGGTGTGATCAATATATCTTGAGTATAAACAATGCTTAATAAGTTGATTGTATGTTCGGTGATGGTGTTCCTATGTATAAGGTCTAATTTTGAGTTGATTAATGATATGTAGAGGTGAGAAAAGAAGACTATAATCATTTAAATATGTTAAATGGGACATAATGAATGGACCTATGTTCTTGCTTTGATCAATAAAGTGTGAAATGGGTGAATAAGTCTCCATGAGACCTATAAGAGCTACAAGGGCCTTATTAAAAGGTGTAACTACTTAAGGGTGACCCATAAATGCAAGGCCAACCCATAAATTTTGTATTGATTTATTTATTCATGTTAAATTTGCATTAATGGTTAATTAATGCCTAAATTTTGACCAAGATGACGGTTATCATGATTGCTCTATAAATAATGAAATCAAAGGTGGTGATTTCTAGACTAGTAAGACTTAAATGAGGGAGTACACATGTGGAACCAAGGGAATGAGATAAACTTTGAAAGAGAAGGTAAAGGTTAGTGACAAAAAATAGAGAGTGAAGAGGATTAGACATGATAATCTGAATAAGGTACTGAAGGTGATTATATAGGTCATTCGACCTAATAAGCCTAAAAGAGGTGGAATGGATGAGTATGCTCAAGAGGCTATTTGACAAAGACTTGGGAGAGTTTTGAGAGAGGATTTTATATGTGAATTAGGGAGATGAGGATGGGTATAGTTCCCTATGGATGATTTAATGAGTAGATCAGTTTGAGGACTATTTATATGACCTCTTGGTCATAATTCTATTGGTAGAATAGTGTTCTTGTTGTTTTAATGTGAGTGAGGGCAAGGTGAAGATTGTGTGAGCTTGGTGGTTGATCTAATAGGTAGATCAGTGTATGTACTATGTGTATGAGCATCTGGTCATGTTATTAAAGCTATGATAGAGTTTTTACTGTGAAGGATGTGTTGAGTGTGCATAATTAAAGACTGGGGTTAGTTGGGATATGTAATGTGTCCTAATTTATCTTTGTATGTTGGTTCAAGTATGTAATGTGCTTTGTTCAATAATTTTTGTTGGGTGATAGAGTTATTGTTTAAAGGTGAGAAGAGTGATATCCATATATCCATCATCAAGTGTTGAAGACATTGGTTCTAAAGTGGAAGTGTTCTTATCAAAGGAGGGTCTAAATGATTTGGTCTTCCTTAGGGGAAATTGATCCTTATAAAATAGGTGTTTTACTAAATGTAGGTGGTCTAAAGGATTTGATCATCTTAGGGGAAGGTGATCCTTGTGTAATAGGTGTTTCACTAAATACCTTTGGTTAGGAGGACATGATCAAGTTTTTATGGTCTAAAGGTTGATCAGTCTCTTATTTGTATTTTCTTATAAACAGTGGTCTATATGTGTTGCAAGCTTGAGAGTGAGTTTTGTTTACCATGAGGGTTTCCCATAAGAACTATATTTTATGTGTTTGATATTGTGTATGAATTGAATGAATGATCTATCTTGTTAATGCTTCTTGATCAAGTTGATATATGTTGTCTGTTTAATAGTTTGAAATAGACTGTAATATACATTAAAATATTTGGGCTCACTAATTCACCTCCCCTTCAATGATTGTACCTATAACAATTGGCATAAAAATAGGTTCTTTGGAGAAAGCCTAACAACTTGAAGGTGATCCTAAGTAGGTACAAAGATGGGTAAGTAGTTGAAGAAAGAAAATAAATAGTGGAATGCTATGATCAAGGCACTTGATGAATAAATATGTACTTTAGAGAAATACGCCAAAGAGGATGAGAATATTATCAATGATCTCAAGGTTCAGCTAGTAAATGCCAGGACAAGTTTGTGTTCAAAATAAAATGACATCATGGCATTTGATAAAGAAGCTTGTCATAATAGTAGATAAGATGATAGTGAGGAAGAATAAGTTGATCTAGAATCTGAGCTCATGAGTACACTTGATGAACTAAAGAGAAGAAGAAGAGGAATCACAAGCTAAGGTATGTGATCAAAGGTATTGAAGCACATGTTGATTCTCTTAAGGGATGTATGATATAGAAATAATTTATAATAAATTATGGAATGGTTAAATAAGCTAAGAGTGATAAGGAGACTATCCAAGTTCTCAAAGGTTAGATAATGGCTACAATTTCAAGAATAAGATCTAAAGAGGATGAGAGAATTCAATTGGAAACCAAGCTAGGTTCATTAATGGATGATCATGAGCAATTTTTTGTCAAGATAAGCAAGCTTGAAGAA